>JAUPMG010000004.1:18568625-18581259 GCA_031762675.1 Pachysandra terminalis
AAGAGGGAGGGAGAATGGAAAGAAAGAAGGAGAAAAGAAAGGGAAAAATGGAGAGGATTTTGGCTAAAGAATTCGAATTTGAGGTTGAAGGTGGATGTAGGACTGAAATGAATCAAGTGGCGTACACCAGGGATATTTTGGTCATTTCACATGATTTTTGGGGTTTTTATGGATTTATGAGATTTGAGCACATGATAGAAGTGAGATTTCATTGGATGATTGGGGATCGCCATTTTCTCAAGCCGAGCCTTTTAGAAGCTGCAAAAATCAAGAGATAGTCGTTATCGTGCAAATTGAGGTGTCTACAGTCTCGAATTTGTGCTCTCTGTAGTTCAACCTCGGACTCCCGAGAATTATATTTTTTCGAACTCCTGCACTTGGGAGTGAGAAACAACCAGTATATTATCGAATTACTTATATAGAGACGTTAGATTTAAGTTTCTCAACAGGTAATTCGTTTTCATGATCAATTATCCCTACATGAAAGAGTCATCATAGAATCCCTAAAGGTTCTTGGTTTAGTAACCAACTTAAGTTATCTTGAATTGAACTTAATGAGATCAGAAATAGACATGTTTCCTTCATAATGATCTCTTAAATAAAGTGCATAAATAAATCTCACAAGTTTGTGCTAAGGATGTCATTCGAATGCGACATCTGGGAGTTAGAGTTTAAACATGCTTTTGAAGGCCTTACCTTTGGGGATTTCTTTTGAAGTATAATGTGAGATGTCATTTGAGGGTGGTTTGCCCTCTGTGCAATGAGAAATTGATCATCTTGTGGTGGTTAGTCGTGAAAAATGACGAATTGACCATCTTTTGATGGTTAGCCGTGAAAAAATGATGAATTAACCATCTTGTGGTAGTTAACCGTGAAAGAATAGTGAATTGCCCGTCTTGTGGTGGTTAGCCGTGAAAAATAACGAATTGACCATCTTGTGGTGGTTAGCCATGAAAAATGGCAAATTGATCATCTTGTAGTGGTTAGCCATGAAAAAAATAACGAATTGACCATCTTATGGTGGCTAGTCGTGAAAAATGATGAATTGACCATCTTATGGTGATTAGCAGCCAAAAAATAATGAATTGACCATCTTGTGGTGGTTAGCCGTGAAAAATGACGAATTTGCCATCTTGTGGTGGTTAGCCGTGAAAAAATGACGAATTTGCCATCTTGTGGTGGTTAGCCTTGAAAAAATGACGAATTTGCCATCTTGTGGTGGTTAGCCGTGAAAAAATGACGAATGCACGAACATTCGAAAGAAAGTAATTGTATGACATTCGAAGACTATATGCCAAGAAATTATAAGAAATAGCACTAAGAGTAAATATGCTAATATTCGAAGGGCAAAAAGTCATGTATTCGAATGCTGCATTCAACAAATTTATGATTGATGACATACAAGTAAATATGTAATATTTTGAAAGGTAAAAAAAAAAAAGCTTGGTCTTATACTGATGAAGTCATCATTATTATGACGCAGAAGCAAAGCTTTTAATTTTAAAATATTCATGTCTTTCTCTGAAAGAAAGAACGACAAAAATCACTCTCCTTTAAGACTGTTTGAGGGACACAATACTGTTATTCTAAATCAAGGTCCATAGGAAGCTTCAGGGAGAAGGCCAAAAAAATGCGGCACTACTTTTTGCGAATTTAAAAATCTAAAAACGCGATTTGGATTTTGAAATCCGCAAATTCAATTTAAAAGACTAAAAAGACAACCGCAAAAAGCATCTATTATTTGATAAAGTACAGCTGCTGTTATTACTTTACTTTTCCTAGAAAACAGTTTTCCCTTGCTAAACGTGTGATACAAGTTGTACAATTGTACTTTTATTTCTCCTATAAATTAACTTTTTCATTAAAAGATAAGTCCTTTATCCATATTTATATTTGTTTTTGTCAATGCCAACTCCATATTTTATCTTCTCACTTAATAATAAATAATTAATATCATTAGGCCTTCTCTTTCTCACCCCTTATTTTTCCTGAAAATGAAGTTGCGAATAATTTTTTGTTTCTCACGATATCAAGTAGTAAATAAAGACTTCTACCCAAAGGTCTCGAGTTCGAGCCTTGGGAATGCAGTTGCGCTATGTAGGAGAACTTTGCCGCCTTCGTGGTCCTTTCTGGCTTGAATCCAGATTTGGTCAGAATTATGTGGTTTCCGGACACCGGGTGGTTTAGACCGAAAAAAAAACAATAAGAATAAACTAATATTTATATAACTAAAGTTATTAATAGGCTCTGTAAGCACTTTGGATCAGGTACTTTGGATCAAAAGTTATTTTGAAGTTTGGCGCTCTCGCTCTCGCTCGGCGTTCTTGTGACTTAGATCCAAACGCAGTCATAGACTCGAGTTCATATTCCTGGACTACTTGGATCAATGAAAGTGCTACTTTTCATAGCATCGTTGCACTTGCAAAATTGGGATCATATACATGGATCACCAATGGCTCTAAAGCTCATGGTGAAAATTATCAATAATGTTGTACAGAAGCATGTATTATGAAGCTTCTCAAGCATATATTTGACAGAGAATGATACCGTTTTCTCATTGTCTCAATTGTGAATAATTTTCCAATGATGTTTTTAGCTCGTGCAATGTTGTAATCTTTTTTAACGGATCTTAAGTTTCTAGACATTCTCAAGGCATTTACTTACAATTTCATCAAGTCACTTGATTTTCTTTATGTTATCACAAGTGCCCTCCACTAGTACATAACAAAAATAACAGCCTACTACAAGATGGATGGATACCTGAAACTTTTATTTCCTCCTGAAAAAGGAGAATGGAGTCTCTCCGGTACCAAAAACTAGAGGGAACTTAACAGGAATTGACGGTTCTCAGTCATCTGATGTTCTCTCGTCCATCTAGTCAATGTCCAAAGCTCGAATGTTACCTCGGCTAACATCTTCTACAGACTTACCATCTGAGCTACATCCTCTACCACCGTCTCATTATCACCAGCCTGGACACCGGCCAACAAGCCATCTCCATTCTCTTCCAGGCTTTCATCAACTTTATAATAAACCTGAAATTTCATCAAGGTCATATCATTTATATCGCCAGAAAGGATGCAATGCACCATTGTCCAGCAATGAGATTCTCATAACATGGGATAGAATATAGAAACTGGAACCCATCATCTTTATAGGTTCCACGGAATATATCTATATATATATATATAAAATCTTATGGGACCCATTGGTTTGTTGGTCCTAAGGGTGTCAATGAGCCGAGCTAGCTCAGCCCGGGCTCGGCTCGCATGAGTCGAACTTGAGCTTTATAATTGGGCTCGTGATCTAAGCGTGCCCAAAAGAAAACTCATTATCTTAATGAGCTTGAGCCAAGCTTGGGTAGGCTCAAATCGGTCAAAGCTTGGCTTAGTTTGTATATTGTATTATACATCCATATTCCTATATTATATACAAATATTAAATATACATATCAATATATTATATTATAATTATAATCAGCAACTATAATATTAATGCTTTTGGACCAAGCTGAGCCTTTTTGCTAGTCAAGCTTTTAACAAGCCGAGCCTAAGCCTTGCTTAAGGTTTACGAGTCCGAGCCAAGCAAGGCAAAGCTCGTTTGCAGCTCTAGTTGGTCCTGATCTCTTGCATGTGTGCCACTGCGTTTTGAACTTTAGATTGAGATTGCTTTTGAAGAAAGATAGCAGATAGTTTTCTACGTGGTATAATAGTCCTTTAGGCTGTGTTTGGTTAGTAAGAAAATGGTAGAAAGTAAAAAAGCACTTTCTATTCCTTTCCATTGTTCTCCTTCATTCCAAGAGAAAAAATTTGAAATTTCAATGGAAATTGGGATCTTTTGGAAAAGTACTTTCCAATGGACCCACATTTTCCAACGAGCCAAACACAAATTATGTTGGAAAGTTTATTTTCCTTTCCTTTCCTAAGGATTCTGGCTAACCAAACACAGCCTTAGACTGATATTGTTTTTTTAAGAAAGGTACAGAGAGAGTAAAATGCCAGAGAAGCCAAAGAAGCTATCATACCACACAAGTCCGAGCTGGTGACAGCACTAAAAATGAGTTGGGCCGGTTGTTGAAATTAGTTTCAGGTACACCAGGTATCCCTTCCGGGATCGTGAAATGGTCTACATCATGGCCAACCTGTCATACGAGATTATTAAGTTTGTCAACAAGAGATCAATATTAACTGAAAAACCAACTAGATTCATAAAAAATGATAACTGAAATAATATAACTGAATATGAAAAATAGGGATGGTTCGGACTTCACAACAATAGAACATATTATCAAAAAAAGGATGTCAACTAAAATTAATGGCCATTTGCACTTTATTATGAACATTGACAGATATCCTATAAGAAAAATGAAAAAAACACATGTAGTTTGAAAGCAGCTAAGTATACTCGGAATTCGGAAACTGACACAGACAAAACTTAATGAATTGGAAATCATGATCACCAGATTATGTGAATGACTGGTTCTCATTGGAAATATTGGGTCTCTCAACCTAGGGGTATACCACATGCTGTGCCAAAATTTTGGCACCCTAGGTTTGGCACGGCCGGGTCATGCTTCAGCCTGTCTTGGGTAGGTTGGGCCGTGCCATGCTTGTGCAGTGGGCCGTGCCATGCTTGTACACCACTATCGCATTATCACAATAGATTTCCTCATTAAAATAACAATTAAGTCAAAAAAATTAATGTATCGCTTGTAACCCACTATGTATTCCCTTCATCAACAATCAAGAAGTAGGCAACAGTTTCAAAAGAGGATTCTTACTCTTCCATGTCCACCAAACTCCAAAGCATCACTATCCAGTACAACCCTATACTTCCCAGGCAAGTCGCACCCAACTTTGTACCTGCTTTTCAGAACATAAATTGTAGTAGGTCAGAGAACTCTCCATAGACACATACACACATTGCATCACAAAAGGCATACATACGCGTCATATGTATTCTCTGGATGAAAATTGAACACAAAAACCAGATCCCTGCGCTCAAAAACAATGACCTGTAAAGAAAAACAGTGAGTTAGCACTTAAAAGCTTAACCACAAAAATCTTAACAATACTGAAATGGTGCTGAAACTACAATGACAAACACTTCATTAGTCAAGTTCCATACTTGCTACAGAATTAATCCTTCACTGGCTGTTTGACGTAAAGTAGTTGAGTCAAAGTTCCCTTACGTTAAAGGTTTAAAGTATTGGTTTCAGATCAGGACTTGTCCCCCACCAAAAACGATACGAGTGGGTACATATTGAGTGTTAGCAAATGCCAATAAAAAGAAAGGAATTTTGATGCATATCAGCCGACACCTATACTGATAGGTTCGTATCAGCCCCCTAATCGATACAACCATAGTGTAATGTATCGGCCGATACAACTCAGGATCGACTCGGGACGAGCCACAATCCCTAAATTGTTAAAATTTCTCTGACTCGATCCAAAACAGAGTCAAATCGTCCTATCCAGACAATCTAACTCGGTGTCAGACGAGTCAGATCGGACGATCCAATATGGATCGGACGATCCAATATGGATCGTTCGAAACCCCTCAAAGTCGACAGTGATCCAACTCGATATCGGACCAGGACGATCCCCGATCCGATACCAAGTTTAAACACTATGGATACGACTCATCCGAGTCATATTGGTTTCCGCTGATACTTGAAAGCTTGCTTACATCTAATCATGAAAATACTTGGAGTCACAAAAATAGGTCATTTTTAACTTCTAACAGTGAAATCAAAGTTTAATTATAGAAGTGGGAGCATCATGGCAGTTCAGCACCATCATATATTTGTGCTGATTACGTTATAGTAGAATTTATGTTTTCCTTTTGAACTGCACATATAAGGATTGGGAAAATATTACAAGCAACCAGGAGCGCCCGTACCTTGTCTTCTTCATTTGTGCTGCTCACAATCTGCTTTGTTGATGCAAGGAATGAAAATTTATCATCAAGTGAATTCATAGCTCTGTCAAATGCATTCATGAACTGGATTTGATCCACCCAACCAAAAATTATGAATATCATGTTAGAACAGGGAGTGGAAAGCTCGGCATACATAAATAAGAAAATATTTAGGCCAAGGCATCCACAAGTAAAATTAACTTGTGTTATGCATGGCACATATGCGGAGGGAGCAAAACCTGTCATTCCTTAGATCCCATAAAGAAGTCATAGGCCATAAACCCATACAACTAGATTCCAACAACCCAAATGCACTTTTCTTGAAAATTCATATCACCTTTTGAGGTTGGCCAGATATGCATCATAATGTAGGATTGATCCAAACAATTGGTTCATGATATGATAGTGCTGGAGTCATTCTTACCAGTGACCTGTATTAATGTCTACTATCCAACTTACATTATGAGATAAATGTATAAGATTCATTAGTTTATGGCAATATTGCCTCAATTTTTGGCCTAGGAGATCTTGAAATAGGGAGACCATGGTCTCCAGGTCTCCTTCACATGTGCTCTTTGTGAATAGAAGAATTAGGCGGGGATGGAGTTCAGTATGTTGATGCTCTACCAAAGACTCTTAATACCAAAGGTATAATTAAAGTTTAATAATGAAAGGAAATCTCAAACCTTGTATCGTAAATGATCCGTATCCACAAGGTTCCACTGGCGTATGCACTTCTCATAACTCCAACCATTTCCTTCTCTTGGGAAGTCAATCCATTCAGGATGTCCAAACTAAATAAGAAGCACTCATGACAGAAGAAAAAATGGGTTATAATGCCAAGGAAATGGAATAGCAAAATAGATAATTTGTGAAAAAATAAAACTTGGCAGTCACAAGCTGATGACTAGGGAGAATTAAGCTCTTCTCATAGGAAAAATCTTTAGACAGTTTGTACATTTTCTTGCCCAATACATTTTGAAATGATGTTTAACAAGTAACAACTACTCACGAAAAACTATGCAAAAAATTATATTTCCAGCATCTGTTGATGTACTGTTCATGGATTCTCAGTTTTAGATGTCCATATCTATCTTCATCGTGAGTAAATAGTCAACAGGCCTGGTTTGGAACCGGTGTTACTAGTATACCCAAAACAGGCCCTGAGACATTATTTAGTTTCCGGAATTATAGGATTCAGGTTGGGAATAAGAAATAAAAGGGGGATGAGGGGGATTCTGTTTCCTCCCTTTAACTATACATATAATTACAAATCTTCCATCTATATCCCTTATCCAGATAGTGAAGTTTAATTTGAAAATCTCCCTTCAACATACTATATGACACTTCTACCATCATATATAAAATCCTTATAAATAGAAATAAGAATACATGAAAAATAAATGGTACCCACTAATCGATAGCTATACCTAAAAATTTTAAAATAAATTAATTAGTAAATATTGCAAATGATGTAATTTATTGAACTTTATCACCACCCAAGCTAACTAGATAAAACTAAGATCCTGCTCTAATTCATACAACTTGAAATAGAACGTGGATAATTCTTTTTCTACTCTATCAAGCCCCTCCACCATCTCCCCATTCACATCCAATCTCGATTAAGAATTTATTTCTTTTTCTACTAGATGCCATCCTATGAAAGAAACCAGTATTTCATCCCCTTCCGTGATCTAAGTAGCCTAAACTTTCATCCCCTTCCATGATCCAAGTGGCCTGAACTTTTGTCTCCAACTGATCTCTTCACGCATCAACAACTCATCCAATTCCCCCTTAACCATTCTCCTTTGCTGAAATTCACCAGGCCCTAAATCTCCTGACCTCATATCTATCCAATTCCTTATCTATCCAATTCCTCAATCTTCATTAAGAATAACTTCCTTTTTTAATATTATCATGTTAAACCATTAAAATTTGCTATTGATATTTTTTTACTGTCCACTAAATTTAATATTATTTAATAAAAAATTTATAAGACAAATCTTGTAGAAAACGTATTAATATTTTAAAATTGTTTATTAGTTATATTGATCCGTAGGATTTTATGTAGGAGGGGAAAATGTCATAAAATATTGAAGGGGGATTTTGAGATTAGACTACAATATCTTAAGTACGGATGCAAATAGTTATACTAAAGGGGAGAGTTTGTAATTATACGTTAAGGGAAGAAAAGAAATTTGCCAAAAATAATTTTTAAATTTGTAATCACACCGATTCTTTCATTCCAAAAATATATATATATTTGCCAAAAAGAAAGCACTCCAGGCCCAACACGTGAAAATAGGTTCCTTGTTGGGTATTTTATTTTTTATTTTTTAAAACAGGAAAAACATTAAAAATTTGTTTTTGAACTAGATATACAAAACTTAAGAAGAGAAAAGAAATATACACATTTATATCTTTTTATAGCTACTTAGAAGAACACATACACATAATAGTTAATCATGGCAAGTCCAGGTTTATCAGGTCTCTTTTCCTCGACCCAAGCTCTCCCTGGTTACTAGTCAGTTCCATACACTTTGCACCAGTCCCTACTAATCGGAAATGGACGTGCCAGTAATTGGGTACCTAATGACATCCTGGTTACGAGTTAATGCTCTTTCAGGTTCCATTAGGCTCTTCTTTCCTTTTTCTCCTTTGCATTTAACAAATAACAGAAAAGAATAATCAAATGAAGGATATCTTCATTCTTGTTCTTGATCATTTGTGTACTCTTGGTGAAAGATTCACTCATCATTAATGCTATTCCTACTCCTCTTACATAGCATTAACTACATTATGAACACATTCTTTGTAGCAATGGTTCCAAAACTTTGCCAATATCCCCATGACATGAAGAAGGTCATATCTTTCAGTCGGTGAGGAGAAAAACATTTTCGATCTGCTAGGGCATCCTAAATGATTAGACTAGATGTCTTCCCATGATAAATTTTCTATTCATAGTTTTGGCTTGAATTATGGTAAAACAGGATATAATTGATGTTAGTTCACATTAACGTGGTTAGAACAAAACTGATCATTCTGAAGCCAAGGACCACTAACTTGATGAACGAAGATTATTTGAACCACAGATTGTACACTTCATCATAACAAAAATTAACCAGACTCGAAATAAGTGTGTAGCTATGTTTGTACATCATACGAAACATTATGTACAAATGTCCTGATGTGTGATATCCACCTTCCAATGTGCTAAGATACATTAAAAATAATCTATACCCAACCTTATTAGCATCAAACTGATAAACAGATGTTATTAAAACATAAGAGCACTCGCTTTAGTGCACAAGCATAAATTGAACTGCAACTTTCATACCTCATCATGGATGGTTAATACATGCAGAAATATATGATAAAAAGAATATGTTAATTTGTGTGGGAGGCAACTATGTGCATGTATAGAAATTTGCCCATATTTTTATTTAGAATTTTCTTCATATTATCCAACACAAGATCTTAACTGGCATCGTCCAGAGTCATGCTATTAGTGCCTCCATTGGTCAGATGGGTCAAGACAAGGGTCTGGGCTGCTTACCTCATTACCCATGAAATTAAGGTATCCCTCGCCTCCTAGTGCCATTGTTATGAAATGAATCATCTGCAAAGAGATATTATAGAAATGAGAATTAAAAACATATCACATCCATCAGAAAACAGTAATGAAGTTCCAGGTTATCGAAAGAATCAAAATTAATTAATCATACAATAGAGCCCTTACCGATCATACACATGCACACCCACCGGCCTAAGCACGCATGCACACCCACACCCAAATAAATACATACACCGCGTATATGTGTGTGTGTGTGTGTGTGTGTGTAGCCCTTGAAACTAAATAAAGGTATCAATGCCACACTAGTAAAAGCAAATCAATTTTTCTAGATGTGACCCCATATGGTCACAGTACAGATTTGTCAATCATATTAATCATGGGAACAAACACAATCTGTTAGGCCTAAGAGCAATCAATACAAATGAGTAGGGTACAAACCTTGTGAAGAGCAATTCCTCGCTCAATAGCAGGAGAAGCTTCTGTCAAACAAGACATGCCAGAATACATGTCTTTATCCATTAGGAGAAAGGAAAAAGTTCTGTCACCCACAATGGCCTGCATGATGTCATTAAAAAAAAAAACAAGTTAAAATATAAAACATTTATCAATTCTGCACACATGCACACATATATACATCTATATATATATGTATCGGTTTACAAAATAATAATAATAATAATAACAACAACAACAACAACCTAAAACAGCAAGCTGCCGTTTTGGACATTATACATCTCTTTATCCCGTTTCAACTTTTTCTTGTTCCTCTTTTACTTTATTATTATTATTTTTTTAATTTCTCTCTATGTAAATTAGAAATCTGGCAATGTTGTTATTCTTAAGAAAAAGAAGCACAAAAGGAGGCGTGCATCGGTGTGAAAAGTTGTATAGGAAGCTATTGCCATCATTCTAACAATAGAAACTCTAAACAACTATAACTACCACTGAAGATCTAATTGGGCTGAAAGTTGTAGGGTAGCTAGGGTTGTGTCTAAAATTTGAAGTTAAAACAATGAGTAATGTTTTAAATTTTCAATGGAGTTACAGGATTTTTTTTTATTTATAATAATAGATTTATAGGATTATTGACAAACAAGTTTATGGTCAATGGTTAAAATCTGGCATATTGACCTAGGATTTGACCAGGTAGCTCTTTCATGGGATTATACCTAATGGTTAAGATTGAATCCAGTTTGGAGATGCCAAAATTGATGTTATGACCCTCCTATTAATTCAAAAGTAGACCACTGACAAAGTACTTGAAAAAGATGAAGTTCACCAAACCCGTGTACCTGATCATGACTCTCGGCATATGCTACACACTTTTCGGAGTATCGCCTGTTTATCAACCTCCAAATTATTTCCTTCATTGACCACTCTTCATCTTGCTTGTTCTTCAAATAATCAATCCACTTGTCAGGGATAGCCATTGCCAGGCGGTAATCAAAACCAATTCCCCCCTCAGCAACAGCCCGACCCAGTCCTGGCATACCGGAAACATCTTCAGCAATCACAGTTGCATCCGGCAGGATGCTATGAATCAGTCTGTTGGCCAACATCAGGTAAACAATGGCATCAACATCAGTTGCCTCACTGAAATACTCATTATAGTTCCCTGTAAATCCCATGTTTATTCCATGATGATGATACAACATTGAAGTTACTCCATCAAATCGAAACCCATCAAACTTGTACTCCTCTAGCCACCATCTCAAGTTGGATAGAAGGAAACGAAGAACTTCCCAGTTGGCATAATTAAACAATCGGCTATCCCATAACTTATGGTGGCCCCGATCTTCAGTGTGAAAGTAGGATTCTTGCGTGCTTTGGCCAACATCATATCCATTAAGACCATCTGTTACATTGTTACTGGCGTGGCTGTGAACAACATCCATGAAAACCTGCAAACCTAAGCTATGAGCTTTATCAATTAGATACTTAAGGTCCTCTGGTGTCCCAGATCTACTGCTAACAGCAAAGAAGTTAGTCACATGATAGCCAAAAGATCCGTAGTACGAATGCTCCATCACAGCCATCAATTGAACTGTGTTATAGTTATTCGACCGTATACGAGGCAACACATCATCAGCAAATTCTCTGTATGAATTTATCCGGGGTTCTGAGCTACTCATTCCGACATGAGCCTCATATATGCGTGGAGACTTGGGCTTTGGAGGACGAGGATACTTGAACTGATACCTACATAATCATACGGAAACAATGGGTCTATGAACTTTTTTTTTTTTGATAAATAACAATGGGTCTATGAACTTTTCTGATTAAAAAGTTTTGATCAAAGTTTTAAATTTCGATATCGACAGATTTTTCTGGCGATATTCCGCCGATATTTTGCCGACCTGGAGGAACATTTCGCCAGATTGGAGAAATATTGGGGAAATATTTTGCTATATTTCGCCGAAATTTCAACAAAATAAGGGGAAAGGGGGAATTCAGTGAATTCCCCTTGCATTTCGTCTCGTTGGGGGCCATTTTGGCGAAATTTAAAACCTTGGTTTTGATTCGAAATTAGAACCACATCATTCATTTAGGTCAAGAGCACTGGTCTAAGCAGCCTTCCAAAAACAAACACTGGTCTAAGCAGTTTTATGCAATACAATAAAGCCAGCATCATATGATGCATCAATGTAATGGTCTAGGTCAGCTCACTCGGCATAATCACAGCTCTTTTTGGTTTACAACCTTTTCCAAAGGTTCTGTTTGGTTCTCCATGAAACCTATTCACCAGATTCAAGCGAATTAAATATGAAATGAACAAGATCTCATACCTTTCTGAAGGTGGTGGATCCCAATATACACCATCATATGCTGCTGCAAATGTTGCCGGGTCCACAGTAGCATGTTTAATCCATGCAGGAATTCGATCAACCCAAACTCCATCCCCATGCTTGAAACGGAATTTGACTCTTGAGCTGTGTGGAATGGCTGGATTTCCACCGGAGTCAGGAATCCTGATACTCCACACGCCAAATTGGTCCTTTTCCATTCTGTGGTTGGAACCATTCCATCCATTGAAGTCTCCAATAAGCTGTGCTTCCCTGCGTCAAAGGAAAGATAAAACTCCCCAAGTCAACACTTGATATACATACATACATACATACATACATACGTATATATATATAT
>JAUPMG010000004.1:18587774-18608605 GCA_031762675.1 Pachysandra terminalis
AAATGATCGTAGGCCATTAGTTGACATTCTGAGTAGGTTTCAGTGTTGCTTTTGCACCGATGTTAATTATAAAAAAAAATGATCGCAGGCCATTAGTTGACATTCTGAGTAGGTTTCAGTGTCGCTTTTGTGCCGATGTCTAAAGAATTGTAGGTCATTAGTTGACATTTTGAATAGGTTTCAATGTCGCTTTTGTGCTGATGTCTAAAACATTGTAGGCCATTAGTTGAGATTCTGAGTCGGTTTCAGTGTCACTTTCGTACCGATATTAAAAAAAAATTGTAGGTCATTAGTTGACATTCTAAGTGAGTTTCAGTGACGCTTTTGTGCCGATGTTTAAAAAGATTCTAGGCCATTAGTTGACATTCTGAGTAGGTTTCAATGTCGCTTTTGTACCGATATTTAAAACATTATAGGCCATTAGTTAACATTTTGAGTAAGTTTCAGTTTCGTTTTTGCGCCGATGCAAAAAGATTGCAAGTCATTAGTTGACATTTTGAGAGGGTTTCAGTGTCGCTTTTGTGTTGTTGTCTAAAAAATTGTAGACCATTAGTTGACATTCTAAGTAGGTTTCAGTGTCACTTTTGTGTCGATGTCTAAAAAATTATATGCCATTAGTTGTCATTTTGAGTGAGTTTCAGTGTTGCTTTTGCGTAGATGTTACAAAAAAAAAAAGGAAAAGAAAAAGAAAAGGCGAATTATTCATCTAGGTAGCATTCTTTCGGAATTGCAGTTCGCCAGCCTCCGAAAGTCATTCATATAGCATTCATTCCTTTGGGGGAAGTTATGTCTCATCACAATTTCATATATATGCATTGGGTCTACTTTTAATACCTTTGTGTAGAATCCCTTGTCTCCACTTCAATAAAGAGCCTCATAGAAAGGTAGAAATGATGTTCGGGTAAAAAGGATGTTCAAGATACAAAAAGAGAATAACGTGTTCAAGGAGTTATATATTACCTCAGCCGCAACAAGAGAAGAATGAAGATTTATCCCCTTTCTCAAGGTTATGCTTTTGTGACCTTTGACATTGGGAAAAGTATCTTTAAGAAGGTTCCCACAATGGTTGTTTTCAATTTCTTAGTGATAAAAAAAAAAGAAAAAAAAATATTGTTTTAATGTTCATTTCACACCAATATGCTCTTTATAATTCAGATATATTTTTCAATAAAAAATAATAAAAATAATGCACACTCAAACATGGAAAAATTGAATCTGTGGACTTAGGGACTAAAAGTGACCCATAAAAAGTGAAAATCAAAAATTATATCGTCTTTAAGATAAATGAGAGATTGATTTAAAGTCACTGATTGGCCTTATCAAGATATGTTTGGGTTGGATGTTGACTCTGCTGTTTGGAAGTGAAACTGGGGCATTTTATATTCGATTCATGTCAATGAAATATACCTCAAATCGATTTTGCTACGATCATATTCAAGAAAAGTTGATTCAACAAAAGCCAATCAGAAGTAAAACTGGGGCAGTGGGATATATCTCAGATCAGTTTTGCTATGATCATGTAAAGGATCAACAAGAGTGAATCAGAATTGAAATTGGGACATTTGAAGGATAGTCAATCAAAAGCATGTGGTTGGAGTTTGCAATAAGAGGGGGAGCCGCACTTGTCAAAGTGGTGATCTCATCATAAAGGTCACAAACATGGAGCGTGCATTCTTTAGACAAATTTGAAGATTTTTTGAACTGATTAAACCAGATCTTAGGAAATCTTGCTTAAATTAAATATTATATTGAAATGATCAGAGGACATTCTTTTATTAGATCCTTTAAAAATCAAAATCCTAGTTAAACCCTTTGTGCCTTATATTTCTTTCAATGATCTAAACCGGGACTGATAACCCCAAACTGGGGCAAATGTTAAAAGTCAAGGGTAATTCTAGAAGCAATGAAAATCCTTAAAGGTGGAGAAATGAGTGTTGGGTGCTCAAAAGTGAAAAAAAAAATTGACATTCATTGAAAATCAAAGGAAAAAAAGGGAGAAAAGAAATCAAATCTTTCAAAAATTAAAAAAGAAAAGCTGGGAAATGTTTACCAATGGGGAGTTATAACCCAAAATTCGAAAGAGAGAGTCCCTCAAGTTGACAAAGTCCCGGTTAACCTATATTGATAAAAAGGATTTATTTTGAACCTTGTATCATTCTTTTTTATCCTAAACCTAACCTGCGTTTCGTCCTACTTTTAAGTCCTCTTTGATCAATATGATATCTAGTTAAGGCAATGTCTTAATTTGGTATTAATTTGTGATGATAAAATTTATGGTCTAAAGTGGCATAGTGAAAATCTATTACGGGTAAGATAATCAGTCATGGAGAATCAAATGCTACAAGTTTGGTGGAAAAATCTACGAGATCATCGGCATGCGGAAGGATGAAGAACCTGACATTTACAAGACTCAGGAGAAAAATCTGAAGCAAAATGGTAAAAAGAAAAAAAAAAAAAAGGAAGAAGAAGAAGGAAAGAAAAAAAAAGATAATGAAATAAAATTATCATTTGTGAAGGATTCTGAGTAAATTAAGTCAAACAGTTGTGATAAGAAGCCGATTATCATCTTAGTTCATCCTCGTTGGAGCAAAACCGAACAGTCAAACAGAAGCAATTACTTGGTCATCAAGGGCATCATTATTTTTTAAAAGGTTTGGTTTATTATCCTCCCTAGCTGTTTTGATTTGGCCAAGCAAGACATTCGTCAATTTTCTAAGATTCAAGAAAATGGTAATAGCTATGGTAATCATTTGGGATGAGCTTAGAAGACTGACAAATTGAAGAAGTTTTTCAATAGTTGATTGTTGCATTGGATTTTTGGTATTCATCTAAAAATGTATCTTAATTATCTTGATCATATCGGTGTGAAAGAAACTTCAAAGAAAAAAAGGGGTTTGAAAATTCTTTCCTTCTACTCATTTTCTGTTCAAATATGGTATATATTCTTGTTTTCCACAATCTTTCTAGATATTACAGGATGCAGACTAGAAGGAAGACGGAATATCGGCACAGTCTTAATGGAGCATGCCATCATACATTCGACACAGTCTTAATGCAGCATGTCATCATACATTTGGAGGAATGTGTTCAGAAGCTACATTTAAGCCATTCCCATGAAGGAGCACAAATTTTCAATTCTCGAGGGACGTTACCTAAAAGATGCCCTCACAAATTAGAAAAGCGACATGGAGATCATTCTCAAGGGACGTGGCTTAAGGAGATGCCCCCATTCGTCCCAAAAGAACCATTTGAAGATGATGGAAAGAACTGAAGTCCGAGAGAAGGTCAAAGAAATGAAAGCAAAAAGTAATATCAAATAAGAGAAGGATTTTCATTATAAGTGTTAGTCGAGTCAAAAGCATTTCTGTCCCCATTAGATCTTGTCTCATATATGGACTTGATCTCAGATAGTCATGCGACAATAATCAAATGAGGTTGGAATTTGTCAAATTCTTTGAGGCATCCAAATGAAGATCCGATTTGACTCAATAAGTCATAGTCTTCACTTATATCTATGTTCACGAGCTGAATTTTGCTTTAAATCAAATTTATTTTTCATATGTTAAACTTCCACAAAACATTCTCCATCAAAATACCTTTGAACTCTAGGAAACGAATAAGTCCTAGAAAAGAACCCCTTAAATTGTCTGGGCAACGAGTAAGTCCTAGAAAAGAACCTCTTTTATGGTCTGGGTAGAGGCTTAGCCCCCAAATCAATTTTTTTTTTTCACTTTGATCCTTTGGAAGTTCAATATGTGAAGAGTGATTTGATTCAAGTAAAATCTTTTTGTGGACCGTGCAAATCGGGGTTATGTCTTTATCTTTGCCATTCATCGCTTGCGATTCTGATAAAGAGGGGCAGCTGTAGACACCCCAATTTGCACGAAAAAAAAAAATCTTTATTGATCTTTGCAGCTTTTGGAGGCTTGAGCTGGGCACCTTCCTCCTTAGGGTTAGGATAAGAAAAATCAAAAAATAGGGGATAGAAGGAAGAGGTTGGGATTGAATAGGGAGGAGAGACAAGGAAGACGGGAGAAGAGAGATTTGATAGAGATTGAGAAAGAAAATAGAGGGCAAAAGATAAGGGATGAGGATTGGAGAAGGATTAAGATAGAAGGGATAGAGATTGAGAGAAGAGAGTTTGAGAAGGTGCCCAACTCAAGCCTTCAGAAGCTGCAAAGATCAAAAAATATATTTTTTTTCGTACAAATTGCGGTGCCTACACTAATCAAGCCTCGTTTAGCCATTATTCTGAATCGAGAACTCATTTTGGGGGATAAAAATCTTCAATGGGGTGGCCTGTTGTTGGTGTAGAAAATAACTCCAAGTACATTTTGCTTGTTTTTTTTACCCAATCACAAACTACACCACATGATAGACCACAAGGTAGCCCACATACGATTTTCTTCCCATTTGATAACCAGTTACCTAAATTCATTGTGGTAATTAATTTCGAAGGTTTCTTGGTCATAACAAAATAAGTTTCCACCTAATATAGATGTTGGGTTAACATGCACTAAAATGAATTCAAACCAAATTTGCTATTTTGTTTTTCTTTTAGCTATAAAGTATTTTTCATATAATCGCATAGCCATGCATAAGCTTTGCACACTTAGATCCTTTTAAATATGATAATAACACTCTAAAATAATCTTAAATAGAAAGAGTGTTTTTATAAGTAAGCCACTGATAACTTTATTTACAAGTTTGCCACTGTAAAAATCCAAAACTCATTTCTAAAATCTAAAATCAGTGTTTTTCTCATTCTGTTTTGGGATAACTCATTCTACCTTTGTTAAGGCCTCGTTTGGCTGTCATTCTGGATCAAGAACTCATTCTAGGAATGAGTTCTTTGAATTCATTCGAAGAACTAATTTTGAAGTTTTCTTAATTGCGTTTGGT
The DNA here is from genome assembly GCA_031762675.1 of Pachysandra terminalis. Lineage (NCBI taxonomy): Eukaryota > Viridiplantae > Streptophyta > Magnoliopsida > Buxales > Buxaceae > Pachysandra > Pachysandra terminalis. The sequence goes on from JAUPMG010000004.1 coordinate 18,592,677, forward strand.
TAGCATGGTACAAAATGAGTTCCAACACAATATAGATGTTTAGTTAGCATGTACTAAAATTAGTTTTATTAGGTTATGATGAATAGATGTTTGGTTAGCATGTACTAAAATTAGTTTTATTAGGTTATGATGAACAAATTCAGATCCTCCTCAATTTTCACAAACCGATGAAAGAGATAAAAGAGGGAGACCAGACACAAATATAGGAACTATAGATGCTCATCTTCATCACAGAAAATGGCAGAGTAAGGGAAAGTTTTGGTTTCACTTTTACGATGACAAGAGCCTAAAAATAAAATGTAGGAAAAAATCTAAAATTACTATTATAGGCTTAGCCCACTTGGGGAAGTCTCTGGGCCACGACGGCCCATGTAGACCCTTAAGTGGCACCAGCCACATCCAATGGGTTGGACTTATATGATGAGGAAAGCCCGAGATTTATTTCGACGGTTCATGCAGTTATTAGGGTTTTGTGCGAAAAGAAGGAAAAGATCAGAGAGAGAGAGAGAGAGAGAGAGAGAGAGAGGAAGTGGGAAGCCATGAGCAGGAGCTTGGGAATACCAGTGAAGCTTCTGCACGAAGCGGCAGGTCATGTGGTGACCGTGGAGCTGAAGAGCGGAGAGCTATACAGAGGAAGCATGATCGAATGCGAAGATAACTGGAATTGCCAGCTCGAGAGCATTACCTTCACTGCCAAGGTTATTCCTCTTATCTTTTTCTTTTCGTCTAGGGTTTCGTGTTCTTCATTCTGGTTGCTTGCTGATCCATTTATTTTATATCTTTGTTTTTTTTCCTTTGATCTTCTTTCTAGATGTACTGTCTTCACCATGCTATTTGATGTTTAAATTGTTGATCTTAGACTCTCTACTGAAGAACAATGGAGATTGATACTCTCACTTCTGGAATTCTTTAATAACGTTGTTCGATGAGGTTTTAGTAATCTTAGTAGTAGATTGAACAGATCACAACAAAAATGAAAAGGAAAAAAAATATATAAGCTTAAAACCTAGGTTAGCGAGCAACCAAGATTGTCGTCCTCTTAAAATTTTGGGGTTTATTTAGCCATGTCTTACTTTTGGACTCATTTCTATCATTTTGGGGATTTAGAAGTTTCAGGCTATGTTTGGAACCTTGGATTTTAAAGGAAAAGAAAAGAAATTTAAAAAGAGATGGAAAAGAAATAAATGATAAGTGTTTCTTTTCACGTGTTTGGTTAATATGAGACATATAAAGAAAAGAAAATCATATTCCGGTGACTTTCAAAGATTTTCCGGTATTTCTCATATATTCCGCCAATGTTAATTAGCCACCAAGGAAAGACAAGGTATGTTGTAAGTTTGGTTGAAGTGCTGGAGAGTGCTTTCCACCTTTCTTTTCTTTTATTTCAATTTTTTTTTAAATCATTTTCTTTCCAAGTCTCTATCCCCAACTCTTTCCTTCTTCAACCAAACAAGAGAAAGAGCTTTCTCCAACATTTTCTTTTCTTTTCTCTCAAAATCCGAGGTTCCAAACACAGCCTCAGGGATGTAGAGTTTTTAGGCCATGTTTGGCATTGCTTCCTAAAAGAGAAGCGATTCCTACAAAATGGATTCCTATGAAACCCTTTGTAAAAGCTGCTTCAGATGAAAAGATAGCAGTTGTTAAATGCCTATTCAAGAAGTGCTTTTAGGCCTAGAAAATAAGAAGGGGCAAAATGAGTGTTATAAAATAATATAAGAATATAATAGCCTCAATAAAAATGTCATTAAAGTGATAAAACTGATTCCTGCAAAAGCAATTTGGAGAAGCAGAGAGTCGACTGCTTCAATGGAATCAGCGCTTCAGTGAAGTACTTCATTTGGAATAGCGTCTCAAACGTGTTTACTAAACATTTAACGTGTATAGTTATAGCGCTTCTAGACTCCGTAATCACTTAAAAGGTCCAAAGTAGCAACGCCAAACACGCCCTTATTGTTTTTTCTTTGAAGCAATTCGCCTAGGAGAGAAAAAATAGAAAACCTGGATTGCTAATCAAAAATTGATGGCTCCTTTGTCTAAGGGACTGTTATGCAGAATGCATTACCCCCACCCATCCCCCACCAAATTAAAAATAAGAAACATTATTGTGCACTCTAATCAATCTTTATTGTTGCATTTCGTGACTTCATTCATCCCCTTTTTCAGCTTGGCAACAATCAGTTGGAATTTCTGCAAGAAAACATGGCTATTTCGAGTGCTGCATCAGAAATGTAAACCTTAAATGTTCATTAACCCACAAAACAATGCACCACAAAGCAATTGCATGAAATGAATCTTTCTCCCCCTCTTTTTTCTTATTTTTATCTTCAAGTAAATTTCTTTTCAACATCCAATTTAACTTTATTAGTTACCTTCTTGTGGATAGTTAATACGCCTTAATCTTAAGAACTTGCTTTACTGGAAGCTTAAACTCTAAACCTAAGATAAATGATATAGATGTTTTAAAAACTTTCTACCATGTGTGCTTCCATCATATTAGTTTATATGTTCCATAGGTTGGTGACAGTCACCATATAGATTCTTGATTTGACTGCAACTTGAGCAACTTATTCTAACCAGGACGAATTCAGAAAGTTGCTTTCCTTGAATTGGATTTTGCTTGGTGTTGGGACGTGGAATGATTAGAAAATATTATACCACCCTGTTTGGGGACCCCCAAATTCCTTCCGGTGGAGGCTTAGATTAATCTGTAGGTATGCTGTCAATATCTAACCTAGTGTGAAAAAAACTGTCTGAATTATATCAATAAGTAAATAATGTACTTGTATTAATGTGTCAAAGTCCGACAATGTTGTTTTACATTGCCATATCTTTTCAGCATTGCCAGTTCTGGGGTCCATTATAGGATGTCTCCTGCTTTGCAGACTGCACAAAACTTGGCGAAACCCCTTAATCATCGATCCTATACTGCCCTTGTGATCATTTCCTAGGGTTGTCTCTGGAAATGGCATACTACAGCAGGATCTTATTGCAGCCACAAATGATCATAATGGTTAAACTCGGTATCGGATCGGGGAGTATCAGCCGATCCAAACATGGCCCATTATTATTATTATTTTTTTTTAAATCATAAAATTTTTTAGGGGTATCAGACGATCCATATTGGATCGTCCGATATGACTCATCTGAAACCGAGTCACCTCGTCTGGATCGGAGGATCTGACTTGGTTTCGGACGGATTAGAGAACTTTAGCAATTTTCGGGATCGGCTTGGGATTGTGACTCATCCCGAGCCAATCTCGAGTTGTATCAGCCGATACTTGACACTATGCAAGTGATAAAGGGGGGTTATTGTGAGGATAAGGTATTGTTGTTGTTGTTGGTATGGTTGTGATGTGTACAGGAAAGGAATCAACAGGTTTGTGGTTACTGGTTTAAATTGCATATTTCTTATCCGATCTTTTAGTTTCAATCAATACAACAATCCTCCACTTGTTTCAATACCAATTATTAAACAATTGTTAATAAGCTCCTTGTTTTTATGTTTTGTAGGCTCGGATATTGATATCTCGTACTCTTTTTATCATATATATTTTTGGAAGTTTCGCCTTTAGTTAATGTACTTTTCTTGTCCGTAGGATGGGAAGGTGTCACAGCTTGAGCATGTGTTCATCCGAGGTAGCAAAGTCAGGTGACTGAATGATTGCAATTTCGGACAGTTTATTCACAATTAACTGCAGTCAAACCCTAATTTGAGCTAATGCCTTTCCAGATTTATGGTAATACCAGATATGCTAAAGAATGCTCCAATGTTCAAGCGCTTGGATGCTAGAATCAAGGTATGTATATCCATGCATGTGATTGGAATCTCATTTACCAAATTGCCGTATTCCTGTTTATTTAACTTTCTTTTTTGACTCTTGAAAGGGTAAGGGCTCATCTCTTGGAGTTGGCCGTGGTCGTGCTGTAGCAATGCGGGCTAGAGTAAGTTCACTTCTCCCTCTAGTTTCCTCTAGCCAAAAATCTTAAGGCTCCTTTTGGATTGCCAGAATATAAAGGAAAGATGATTTTCCTTCGTAATATGCGTGTTTGGATATTCGGGAAGTGTGAATCCCACAGAAAATGTTTCAATGAAACTCCTTTGACTACAGAAAAGGGCCCTTTTTGTTTTCTGGTAAAAAGGTGAGGAGAAGAGCATTTTCCCCATCTTACCCTTCACCACCAAAGCTTTTTTCTTCTTGCACTTATACAATGAAGGGTAAAATGGGTAGATGAAAAACTTTTCTCGTTCATTCCTAATAACCAAACATCAAAATCAAAATTTCTTGTCAGTCATACATTTTCCTGATACAACCAAACAGCCTCCAGGAAAATTAAATTTTAATTTCCAGCATATTCCTTTCTAGCATATTTCTTTCCCAACTAAACTTTTTGGCATACTCTTGGCTTCAAATGGAGCCCAAGTGAAAATGTATCTATATATGGGGAAATTAAGGTAATTTTATGCCACATCTATTTATCTTTGTTCTCGATGCAGGCTCAAGCTGCCGGCCGAGGTGCTCCACCTGGTAGGGGTGTTGCACCACCAGTACGTAGATAAGCTATGCGGAAAAAGGATCCTACTCACTTCTCCAAACTTGGACTTTCAGGCTGTAGCTGATATTGAAAATACCATTTTGGCAAATAGTACATGGTCTTGTATGACCTAAATCGATTGTGTAAGGAAACATTTTTCTTCGGTTAGTAGTAATATCTGATCTCAACCCCTAGACCATCTGTACATGTTTACCTTCTCTCTTTAACTACCTGTTTAGAGTTGGTCTTGTTGTAGTTGGAAATACTACTCAATAGGATAATCCCAAAGGTAATTATCAAAAAAAAAAATGTTAAAACTGTTCAAGTGAGGATTTCTGGTTTGCTAGATGATCTAATGTATATAATCAGAAAAACCAATTGAGAAGCTCTACATCATGCAGGAAACTCAAGAAAGAAGACCATTGTTACTACTGATGGCCCTTTTATGGGGAGATGGTAGGATGTGGTTCTCTAACTTTAAAATGAAAGGCCGCATGTTACAGGGCGTATAACCTTTCCATCTGGTATGCAGCAAATGAGGTATATGCCAGGGAAGATTGCTTACAGTCGAATTAAATAGCCAGCAAGATCAAAGCAGAGAACTTCAAATTTGTTATTTGGATTTCCTTTGTACATTAAGAATTGTTAAACTGTTCAAGCGAGGATTTTTGGTTTAGGAATAGGGATTCGGGCCTTGTCACTGAGTGAAGATATTCTGTGAACTGGTGCACTGGAGATCCTCCCGTCCGCACAAAATAATCTCGTGAGCAAAATTATAATTTTATCCTCACTTGAGTTGCTTCATGAGAGGTTATTTGTGTGCACAGGAGGATCTCCTGTGCACCAGTTCACAGAAGATCCTCACTCCTTGTCACTAGGGTGTCCAACCTGCCGGGCACTCCCCATGGCACATAAGAGCCGATTTGTCACAGATATTGCCATATCGAATCGTGCCCAAACACAAAACCTCCTGGGCCCAACACAGCTCAAGGCACGCGTGTTGTGGCTGTTCGGATCGGGCTGTGCTGTACGTCTGAGAATCCAAGCCCGGCAAGATGTACTATACTAATTGTGCCGTGCAGTTTTCATTTTCTTTTTGCAGGTTTGTTTTGCTCATTGCTCATTGCTCATTACGAGTTGTGAGTGATGTAAGTGTGAGCGAAGACAATGAACTCGCATGACGAAATCTCAGACCGGGTCCAAGAGAGGAATCCAATTCTAATGGTAGTATTGTCATCTCAATATAAATCTTACCCTTCTATATTCTTTTAATTTTCTGTCCCTCCACCAACCCAAAAAACCCAAAAGGGTGATCGTCCACGCGTTCAGGGCAGCGGCTCATAATCCTTCCACTGACAAAAATTAGAGGTCTTCGCTGCTCTGTGAAGCCAGCCTGGTCTAAGAGCCGCATGATTTAAGCCTTTGCACAAACCACTCAACTCTTGATTAAAAGAACATCGGATTCAAAAACATAATCCTTCCACTGACAAGAACTAGAGGTCTTCGCTGCTCTGTGAAGCCAGCCTGGTCTAAGAGCCGCATGATTTAAGCCTTTGCACAAACCAATCAACTCCTGATTAAAAGAACATCTGGTTCAAAAGCATAATTCTTCCACTGACAAGAATTAGAGGTCTTCGCTGCTCTGTGAAGCCAGCCTGGTCTAAGAGCCGCATGATTTAAGCCTTTGCACAAACAACTCAACTCCTGATTAAAAAAATATCTGGTTCAAAAGGGTGATCGTCTGATCAAGATCTGCACCTAGGGCGTAACTAAGCATGCAAGGCACCAGCTCGTAATTCTTCCACTGACAAAAATTAGAGGTCTTCGTTGCTCCGTGAAGCCAGCCTGACGCGGTTCCCTCTAGTCTAAGAGTCACATGGTTTTACCTTTCGCACAAACCACATGACTCGACTCTTATCTTGGATGGGTGGACCAGTAACTAAGCCTCCACAGACCCAACCCATGGAACTGAACCAACGTTCAATTAAGAACCTTAATGTCCACACTTGAGTGACAGCCTTGCGTTACCCAGCTCGGCAAACAAATTACAGAAAAGTACTCACATAAAATACAAATTAATTTTTAAGTTAGCCATTATGGGACTAAAGACCTGTACGTTTGCTTCTCATTCTCATCCCTTATTGGATACTTGATTTATTGGAGATGCTAAATTGACAGAGACATTAACATCTTAGACTTCATCCAGATTTAAAAGTTCAAAGGACCAATCGATGAATACTTTTAAGACTTGACCCACATTGTTCAAGTATAAAAAAGAAGTGACTTATACATGATTGCCTTTCTTATTTTTTAGCATTAGGACGAGAGGTGCAAGCCCTTGTTCACATGAGACCCTTTGGATAGTCAAGGCCCTTCTAAGAAGGAATCGGATGGAAGTATTTATTAGCATTAGGAAGAGAGGTGCAAGCCCTTGTTCACATGAGACCTCTTGGGTAGTTAAGGCCCTTCTAAGAAGGAATCGGATGGTCGGTTCCGAGAAACCTTAATGTGTGACCGGCTTGGGTCGGTTCATATGTACAAGTTAAGTTACTTTTTGTTCAAAATTATTTTGTTTAAACTTCTCTGAAAAACAAGGATTTCTCATTTGTTTCTTTTTTATCTTCAATAAAAAGCTATCTCAGTAGCCGTTTTTTCCCAAGTCTTTTTTTCTACAAAAATGAATAGACTTTTGTTATTGTTTTTTTCGATTTGTATTTTTAGGCAAAGAAAGGTTTATGTGAATTTGAGATGTGTGAACCTCGCACGAGGGTGATACATGTCTCAGGTGGATCCACAAAAAAGGATAGCTGATGTGTGAATTATAACCACTCGCAATAGGACGAATTCTTGTAGAATAGGATTATTTTGAAGGTGTCGAACTTCAAGGACTGATGGGATTTAGACTGTTAAATTACTTGATTAATTCTAAATAGATTAATTAGACAAATCAAAGGAATATGTGATCTTAATTCTAAAAATCAAATTAAACCAATTAAAGGGATTAAATCAATAAGAAAAAGAGTAGAGCATTGATGATCCCTCTAACCCTTGAATATGCCTAATCTCATGAAATCTAGGAGTTTAATTTAATGTTTGAAACAGACTTGTGTGGCTACAAGCTCACACAATGTCCCAAAAATGTATCATGCTAAGAATAAGCATAGTCTATCTTCGATTTCTCTAAGCATAAACTATCAAATTCTTAATATGAATTGCATTATCATAAGGGATAAGTATAACCCACCTTCGGTTGGCACAGACTGTCTAACTACACTAACTAATCTAATTTGTAGTACAACCAGTCTTTCTTAGGCATGTCTTATCAAATCCGTCATAATCATCATGCCAATGAGCACGATTGCATAATTAGTATTCTTATAATGACATAAAATAAGAATACTTTGGATTCAATCCTAACAAAACTATGGCCAAATCGTTCTATTTAGGCTTGAGTATAAACATTAAAATATGATTCAGTAATCGTCTTAATCATGCAATTATCAAACCAATAAATTAATAACCTAAAAATCATGAGATTAATCCATAAACAAAAGAGTTAGAGTTTACATCAACACTCCACAAGGAGTTTAGTTACTCATGGACGACTGATCTTCAACATGGCTGATCTTCAACATGGTTGTGTGGAAATTCATCTCCATTAATAACATAAGCTCCAACAAGAACAACATGAACACAAGAACAACAAGAACAGAGAATTCTCTCAATTTTCAATTCAATTAAATCTCTAATTCCAATCATCAAATATCTACAGCTTATCAAGAGTCTTATAATACAAATTTTTTTCCTTTCAAAGTTATCCAAAAGAAGTGGGAAACTAATCACATACAGACCCAAAAACTAGATAAACACGGATCTGCTGCTAAAATCCTGCGTGCGCTCGGTGCGATCGATCCTAATTCTGTGCGATCGATCGCACAGTGTAATTCTGGGCTGAGCTTTGACTTGATCTTTGGGCTTCCACTTGAGCTTTCTCCGTGAGCTTCCTTCTCCATCTTCAAGGTGTAATTGGCATGGATTTTTGGGCTTTGATCATCTCCTCTCACTAACTGTGAAGCTTGATCCAATTGAGGCTTTAGTGGCTTGGTTTTAGTCCATATTCTCCTCATCATCATTAGACCTACAAAACAGTATAAATGCATTAATTCATTCACATAAACATATATCTAAGACTAACAAACATGAGTAGTAAGTCTAAAAGTGCAAATGTTACACACTTATCAATAGCCATCACCGATTAAGGTAAAATCTGATTAAGGTAGAAGCCAGTTTAAGTTTTATAGGTGTCTTAGGGTTTTAGAAATGACGGTCACCATTTTTTGTGGGGTTATAAGGGTATATCAATCAAAGATTCTATATTAGGGGTGGCAACGGGCTAGGCCACACTTTAAATATATGAGACCTTTTGTGGGCCAGAGCCCATCCCGTGCTTTGAGCTTAATATTGATTGCCCATGCCCGCCCATTACATCATATGTCAAGCCCGAGCATGCTCATATTTGCCTTAAATAGAACAAAATACTAACTATTTTGCTAACAGTAAGAATCAAATCCAGGTATTTATGATAAGAATGTAGACTTTGTAGACTTCACACCGTTAAGCTATCATCACAAAATGAAATAATCTGAAGTCCAAAGTATATATAATTCATTAACGTCGAGTCGGGCCAATTTAGTTTAAACCCAAGCCCGGCCCGAAAAAGTGATCGGGCCTTAAATTTCAACTCGGCTTGGCACTACGGGCTACTAACCCTTGCTCAACCCGTCCAAATGTAGAGCCGGGTTGATCGGACCGGGTGGGTCACCCGGCCCATTGCCACCCCTACTCAGTAGTTAGTTGACCGACGACCTTTGAGGTTTCCGATGAAATGTGTTATTGTAGTTTCAAAAACGTTAGGGGTCTGACTGAAATTATTGAAAACCTCAGTGTCAAAGTGTAATTTTCCCTAACTTTTTCCCTCCTTCTTTTCTCTATTCTTTTTCTGTCCCTCCACCAACCTAACCGTACTGTATCATTTTGATATCAGTAGATCGAAACTCTTCTCCGGCAGGTTCTCTATTTCGTCCGTTCATCTCAGCAAGAAGAAAATACCAATTCTTCGAGCATACAAGTAATTCCATTACATTGGGATGGAAGGATTGATGAGCGTTCGTTCCATCCCAATTCGATTCCAATCTGGTCGCCATTACTCTCTTCTCCGTTCTACATTTCATCTCTGTTCATCAAAAACTTCGTATAGAAACCCTCTTGTTACGACACGACAATCAAAACCATTCTTCTCCGTCGCGGCTTCAAATCTACCGGCAGAGATGGTGCGCTTCGACAACACTCTCCCTTCCAAAGGTGATTACTTGTGTCCTACAACGAATCTTTGATATATGATCTTCGAAATTTTGGTCTTTGGATTTCAGAAAAAGTTTCAAGTTCGGATCTGCTATGGCTGATGGATGGTTTCTTGCTTACTTCTTCATAGAGGTTCTTGAGATCTGGCGAAGTGTTGCTGCAGTCTGCTTTGATGTGGATAGTACTGTTTGCCTTGATGAAGGTATTGATGAACTTGCGGAGTTTTGTGGAGCTGGAAAGGCAGTTGCCAAGAGGACCGCAAGGTTTCGTGTTCTTACTGTTTCGTTTCATGTTTGAAATTGATTGCCTATGGTGAATTTTCTCATTTGATTGGTTTTTGTTTTGTTGGATTTTGTCAGGGCAATGAGCGGATCTGTTCCTTTTGAGGAAGCCCTCTCTGCTAGACTCTCTCTGTTTAACCCTTCTCTGTCTCAGGTTCAAGAATTCCTTGAAAAGAGACCCCCTAGGTATGAAAACCCTAAATTCGAGTATCTGTTGCTTTGTGATTTGGTTATCCTCTGGTTTTTTACATTTGGGAATTTGCAATTTTTAGTTTTAACTGACCTAATTGCTGCAACATAGGATGAAAGCTTAGTAGAAGCGTGACACATATTCTCCTTTCAGTTTACTATTTGTCCTTAAGATGAACAAACATACTGAGAAATGCACCGTCATAGTGTTTAAACTCGGTGTCAGATTGTGGATCGTCCCGGTCCGATACCGAGTTGGATCGCCAATCCAACTTGGGATTGGTCGATCCAAACATGCCCCAATTTTTATTATTATTTTTTTTTTATTTTTTTAAATCATAAATTCTTTGAGGTGTTTCGGACGATTCATATTGGATCGTCCGAAACTGAGTCAGAGAACTTTAGCAATTTTCGGGATCGGCTTGGGATCATGACTCGTTCCAAGCTGATCCCGAGTTGTATCGGCCGATCCGACTCGGGATCGAACGATTCTTAACACTATGTGCACCATAGCCTATCATGATTTTGTCAAAGGCTGAAATGATTATAATTTCTCAATAAAAATAATTTAGTTTCTGTTTGGGGATAGCTGAGTACTAGAAGGTTCATTCAGCAGTTGGTCCAAACACTTTCATTAGTATTTTAAATTCTTAGTATGCTGTTTAATTTTGAGTAATGGTGTTTATTGCATTATAATTATCATTTCTATGCAACTGATTGGTGAATTACATCAACAAGATAATGACCGGTATTAGCAATATTCTCTTATGTTTGAGAGCATAAGTAATTATATAATATTTTGTAGAATATTTATTTAATGATGTCAAATCAAATAGGTTATAAATTCTATAGTTGAAGTATTTAGAAAATTGATAAAAAAAAAAAAAAGAATCCACTCTTATAATGCTGTTATATCTACTATTAATTATGGTACATTGTAAACTAATATTGATGCTTCATTACCTTCAGTCTTCAGAGCATAAGTAATTTTACAATGTGTAACGCTTTAAAACTTATTGAGAAATAGAGAAAGATCAGTTGATACAAGAAAGGGCATGGAAAGTGCCACAAGAAAACAGAAAACAGAGTACAAAGGAGATAGAATATAAAGAAAAGGATAAAAAATAACAGCATCGAACAAATCTCCATTTCAAATCTAAGACAACAGATCTAACCCAAAATTCATCGAGTCCCTCGTACCCCATTATTTTTGTTAGTCTAATGAGTACACTAATTTTCATTTGTATTATAGTGGTGTTTGCATCATCCATCATCATGATTATAGGACTCAGTTTATAGTGGCTCTGTTAGATTCAAACTTGGTTTAATGTTGCTGGTTTTGATGTATTATGTGTAGGATCTCTCCAGGCATATATGAGTTGGTCGAGAAGCTAAAGGCCAATAACATCGATGTTTACTTGATTTCTGGAGGTTTTCGTCAAATGATCAATGTATGCTGTTGAACTCTGAATAAGTATCTTTGAACTAATGATTTTTTTCCCTTTTAGTTAAGAATTCATCATAGTAGTAATCTCTTATTACAGATTAGTTATTGTAAGATTGCGTCTTAGATGGTAACTTGCATTACATGACTCATTTGGCATTGGCTGCAAAAAGTGAATGGTTACAATAATCTTACCTCGTCATATTAAGATGGCCTTTTGGCAACCGTATCGCTATGCCAAGTGTTAAGTGGCTATGCAGGTCTGAAGCATATTTATAATCTCAGTAACACAAATAAATTGCCAGAATGCCAAATTATATCACTATGACTATAATTGATATTCCTGATATATGGCATGCATGCTAAAACTTGAATTGATAAAAGTTGAGAAGCAACTGCCTGAAAGAAGAAATAATAGCGTTATTGAATGGTTCAACCTTGATCCACCAAATACCCTACAACTTGGCAGCACTTGCATGTATATTTTCTTTATTAAACAACAGAACTGTGTGAATATACTCCAAACGTTTAATAGTAATATAGTTCCAGTATTAGTAGATTAGATTGCTTAAATAATGTTCTGGCATCATGATATTGTGTGGCGGATAGTTGGATACTTGGATCCATATCATAGACCTAAAATCATGTCATAAGGGATTTGGCAAAGTTCTTCAATGGCTTTCAACCTGATGCAACCCTCCTTTATTTGGTCTTAGGATCAGCACTGTGCAAATGATATAGTAATGCATACAACATTGATGGAGCCGGGATAGGGGCATTTTATCAATTGATTGCTTGTCTGTGTAATATATGATAGGAAAGTTGGTTAACGATCTTCCTTGTGAGGCACATACATTGATTGGTTTGAAATCCCTTACATGTTCCACATTGTAAATTTTTGTTTGTATCCATAATTCCTTCATTCCCCTTTCGGAAGTTATTACATTTCTATGGTGGTCACTGTGGAGTTGCAATGTTGCATGGCTCTTTTAGTTTAGGTGCCACCTTCTTTTGGAGCTTGTAGGGTCATAGAACACAGTTTATCTACTTTCTGGTGTATCTTGCTTCAACTACCATTTTGTGATTTCTTCCTAAAGCCAATGCTCTTGAGATCTTAAGAGCCCATGTTGATCGTACATATTATTTATCTTGGATTACATATTAGTTCATAGATTTATTGGAAAGAAATATTGTCGTGAAAATTGTTAAACTGGATAACTTTTTTTTGAAACCAGCCTGTTGCATTTATCCTCGGGATACCACCTGAAAACATTTTTGCCAATCAATTATTGTTTGGAAGTTCTGGGGAGTTTTGTGGATTTGACACGAACGAGCCTACCTCAAGGAGTGGTGGGAAAGCCACTGCTGTTCAACAAATAAGGAAGGTCGATCTTATAGAATTGGTTGCTTTGTTGATTTGTAAGTTGTTCTCTCTATTGTGATTTTGATGATAATAAAATGGACTTGCAGGTCCATCAGTCCAACTCACTAGTTATGATCGAAGATGGTGCGACTGATCTTGAGGTAAGAAAATTTGTCTAAACCTTTTTTCTTTTTTTCTCTGTAAGTGAACCAATCATAGTGAATATCTTCAAATATCGTGTCCATTAATGTTATGGGCATCCTGTCCACATATCTAGATAGAGGTTTGGACACCATGGATTTTGGCAAATGGGATGGCCACTATAGATCTCTGGAGCTAAAAAGTGTGCAAAAGTCAGTTGTATTAGTGTCCCATTTATCAAAATGCAAGGTGTCCAAATCACTAGCTTTACAGCAGAATGTAACAAAATTCAGCTGCTGCTCTACGGAATTCACACAAATAAGAGCATGTTTGGCATTTCTCCTTTGGGCCTTGGAAGTGGTTCCTAACCCTAGAAGCGATTTAACCATACACATTAAGTGTTTGGTAAACATCTGAGAAGGAATTCCAAATGAAGCGCTTCACTGAAACACTGATTCTATTGATGCAGTCCACTCCCTGCTTCTCCAAATTGCTTTTGCGGGAATCAGTTTAGTCACTTAAGTGACATTTTTTTGAGACTATTTTATCCTCATGAATTTATAATACCCATTTTGCCCCTTATTAACTGCTAGACCTAAAAGCACTTCCTGAATAAGCATTTACCAAACGCTGTCTTTTAATCTGAAACAATTTTTAAAAAGCGCTTCATAAGAATCAATTCTGAAGGATTCGCTTCTCCTTTTAGGAAGCAATGCCGACATGGCCTAAATTTATCTCCCATTACAAAATAGCAGATAGATCAGGAGATAATTTGTTTGAATTTCCTAATTACATAATTTGTTGCAAAAGAGGTCTTCAAAACCAGTAAATTTCTATTGGCCTTTCTAGTGAAGTAGGTATACTGAATAGAATCATTGGATACATGTTTTGTGAGTGCCCAGAAGACAATTTGTAAAATTGCTATTCTTTTCATAGTTACTAATAGAGAATGGTGTTCTTACATAAGTTAATCATATTTGAAGAAGGGCGGCTTCCGTTCAATAATGATATTCTCTTTTCGCTGTTGTATAGGCTCGTAAACCAGGTGGTGCTGACTTGTTTATTTGCTACGCGGGAGTTCAACTTCGAGAAGCTGTGGCAGCAAAAGCCAATTGGCTGGTTTTTCAGTTCCAGGATTTGATAAATTCCTTAGAATAGCTTGTTTTGTCCTAATCAGTCTTGCCATTTCTGTTACTTTTCTTCATATTATTTCTTTTCTGCAGCATGGCATACATGCTGGAGTTTTATTCTTGACCTACATACGGAGTGATGATAAAGAAATTGTATTTCTTTGCTAAATTATTTCAGAAAATATGAAGAATATAAATCCGAAGATGATAAATAAAGAAATTGTATTTCCCCCTAGAATTGAACTCCAGACCTGGTGCTTCACGAGGCACCAGCTACAAGTAAACATTGGGGTTCTAAAACTAGTGGTAGTATAGCATCTTTGTTTCTTCTGTTTTATTGATTTTATATTTTCATGATCATTAAGAACTTTCAAAATCAGCTCCCAAAAGACTAAGGGCTTGTTTGGTTTAGCTTCCTCCAATTGGAAGGACTTCAATGTGCATTGAAGGGCTTTGAATCAAAGATTGGTTGAAAGTTATGTTTGGTGAGAAAAAATTATATAAAAAGATGCTTCCGAACATAATTTTATGACCAATGGATTTTTTTTTATATTTTTAAAGAATGTGTAATAGAAATGAATGGATAATTTTATCATTTTAAAAGTTTCTCTTAAATTTAGAACATTGATAACTGTTTCATGCAAATGCAGTTTGATACCTGCTTCCCCAAAATAGGCTTCTTAAAGAAACGCTTTCTTCCAAAGCAGTTTTCAGAACTGTTACCAAACACTCAAACATTATATGGGAAGCCTTTAGGAAGCTGACATCGAACAGGACCTAAGACCTAAAAGGAACCACATGAGAAAAAGCTATCCCATAGTAGGCAGATCAAGATATCTGTTTCTGTGATGAAAACACATTGAAGGCTGACAGGAAAAAAACATATATTCCGTTGCCGGGACTTGAACCCGGGTCTCTCGGGTGAGAGCCGAGTATCCTAACCAACTAGACTACAACGGATTAGTGTTCAATCTATGCCGCTTATAATATATATCTATTTTTAATAACAGACATAGGTCCAGGGTTACAATTTACATGTAGCTTAGTCCGAAATCACATCAACCACACAAACCAATTACCAATTCTAGAATTCTTAACCCTTTGGCGGCTTGGCCCCACCTTGCACATGCACCATGGAAAGATCACGGTTACGAATCTGCCTGAACGGTATCAGGTGAGCTTTCAGCATAGTTTAAATGTCGTGAAATTTAAATTTGTGATTCGGTCTCCGAAATTGAAATCTTGTTTTTTGGGCAAAAATTTTGGCATCATTTTGTCAAATTTTTTTATTTTTTATCAATTCTTTTTTAATTAAAATATTTATTATTTTAGTGAATTTTTTTATCTAAATTTTCGGTTATTTTGATCCAAATAAATTCTAAACACATATTAAAAACAAAAATATAAAAGAAAAATTTAACTACAAGCACTATAAATATATTTAAGATCTCATTTTTTTATATACGTATGCAATTGGAATTAATTAA
>JAUPMG010000004.1:18642316-18659453 GCA_031762675.1 Pachysandra terminalis
ATTTTCTTTAACTAATTAGGTTATTGATATTTATAATAGATTCTATATTTTGATAATTTGAATCTTAATTTCTCTTTGTGAGTTAGAATCTTTAATTCATTAATAAATATTTTAATAACTAATTAGATTTAAGATTTTGATGAATGATTTTATTTTTTATTTCTTAGTTATTTATAATTTTTTAATTTTTCAAAATTTATTTTATATAACTAATTAAAATCTTGATTTTATTTAATTAATTAGGAGAAAAAAAAAAAGAACAACGTCAAAAAGAAAAAGAATAGTATGATTTGGATAAATCTTTTAAAAAAAATGAATGAAAATAAGTATTTTAAAACCTTTTCAAAAGTTAAAAATATTTCTCTTTTTATTTATTTTTAAATGAATATGTTTATTAAATACTTTTTATAATATTTATTAAAATTTTGTATAATAAATGATGTTATATTTCATTATAATTAAAGATAAATTTTAAAAAAAATAATTAATTAAATAAATAAAATATAAACGAGTTATACGAGTTGACCCTGTTTTATTAACAGATTGGGTTCTCCATGATTTTCCAACCCGAGCATTTTATTATTTCAAAATTATCTAAAACGTTGGATTTAATAAAACTTGAAAAAAAACATTAATAAATAAAATAAAGAAATATTAATAGATATCTAAAACGTCAAAGAGTTTTAGTGAAATAAGGAGTATGTTATTAGTTCAAAAATATCTAAAACGTTGGATTTGTGGATTTTAAAACTTAAAAAAAATTAATAAATAAAATAAAGGAATGTAAATGTTGGATTTATGGATTTTAATAAAAATTAAAAAAATAATAATAAATAAAATAAAGGGATGTTAATAGATATTTAAATCATGAAAGAGTTTTAGTGAAATAAGGTATTTTATTTGTTCATTTTGGTAAACTAATAAATATTGGATACCCATCGGAAGGGATATTCAAAATATAAGTAAAAAAAGATGGAAATAAGGAGTATTTTAATAATAAAGAATATCCAAAAGAAGATAATTTTTTATTAGATTTTTTAATTTTTTTGGATAAAAATTAGAAAAATGAAAAGGAATTTTAAAAAAGGATCTAACGTTTTTTTTTTTGGATAAAAATAAAAAAAAGGTTTAAAAAAAGGAAAAATATGATTTGGATAAATGTTTAAAAAAAAAATAGTTTATGTAAATTTTTTTGTATAAAAAAAAAAAAAAAAAGGTTTGAAAAAAAAGGAGATTTGGATAAATCTTGAAAAAAAAGAGGAAAAAAGAAAGAATAAAAAAGACTAAGGAGTATTTTATTAATTCAAAAATATCTAAAACATTGGATTTATGGATTTTTATAAAACTTTAAAAAATTAATAAAAAAATAAAGGAATGTATTGGATAAATTTAAAAAAAATTTAATAAATAAAATAAGGGAATGTATTGGATAAATCTTTAAAAAAAAAAAAAAAAGGAATGACAAGGATGGCTAACGTTTTTTTTTTTTTAAAAAAATTAAAAAAAATAAAAAAAATATCACTTGGATATATATTAAAAAAAAGCAAAAAAACAAAAAAAGTTTTCAAACGTTTTTTTTTTTTTTTTTTTTTTCTGGGCATGCAAAACACCCGTTATAGCCTATGTTGAGCCCGGCTCGCCTGCCAAATTGCCAGCTTCTACCGTGGAAGCCCTTTTTTAAGTTTAGGAAAGGCTTCTTGGCCATTATGAAACTATGTCAAACGGAGCCTAGGGCCACAAATTGATCTATCTCTGCCTCCTCGAGAGAAATGAAGTTCCGTTAATTTCGCTTGTAAGCTGTTCGAGAAAACGCTTACGAGAGTAGACATTATATATAATTCGATTTCCAATGGTATAACAGTTTTGTAGGTGCGGAGTAATGTATAGATGGCTTGGTCCTTGATTCTCATTATAATGATTTTCCTCTGGGTAGTTTCTCTATGCAAGCTTCTGTATGCGTCGCGTTCATCATCCAAGGATTCCTTTCTGTGTACTGGTGAGTGTTGATCTCTTATCATGTAAAGCATTCTTGGTGTTATTGTGTGTTATCGATTTCAGTTTGGAAGTTGGCAATGTGTTTAGGTGAAGCACTTGGTCGAAAAAAGAATGTCTTGCTGATTATTGCCCATCCTGATGATGAGTCTATGTAAGCTTCAGAATTTGAATGTTCTCTTGCAATTTTGCTTTTATTGATAGATTACTCTTCTGTTGAATTTGTCAATTGAACATAATGTTGGAATTAAAATTCAGAATAATGGTTGGACAGTAACTGTAATCACTTCAAAATCTGAAATAAGCAAACCAGAACTGTGATCTGAGTGCAGGAGGGATGAGGCGCGGATATGTCACTCTTTTAAATATGTTTCGCACCTCTGTGGAGAGACTCCGGTGCAGCATAAAAATGACAGCACGACGTCCCCAGGATACACCTGCTCAGCAGCACTGTAAGTCTCTCCATTGGGAGACTGCCGTTGCTATTTAAAACGGTTATAAAAAAAAAAAAAAAAAAATTGTGAAAAGAATGATTTAACCTATGCGTGCAGACCGAAACTTCTGACTACGCGTGTGTCCAACGTCCCAAATCCCACTAGTGGGCCTTTGGTTGCTCCACGGGCCCTCTGTGCGCACAATGGCCAAACACTTATATTTGACGAAATTTTTTTGTTCATTTCTTATGTGGGATTATTCTCTTTTCACTATACATACATACAAGCACACTTAATTGCCCAAGGTTTATGTCATCTAAACCACCCAATAAAAGCCTTTTTATTGAAATACTCTAATACATACTCTTAAAAAACCATAATTGCTTAGTAGTTTGGAGAGCTTTGTTCGTCTCTTCATGGAGTATTCATGCTTATTGGAGGTGTTATTTTGGGAATACAATCCACATGTCTGTGGATGCTGACATGTATCTTTGTGCAGTGACACATGCAAATGTCATTTGTATCCTTTTTGCATATTATTTCTTGTTTTTTTTCTTGTTAAGTGCTAAGATCATTGTTAATTGATTTAATTATCTTTAATCTTGTCACTTCTCTATTTTAATACTTGGTGTTTATTTTAAATTGAAGCAAAATGTAGCATTTTGGCAGGTTCTTTTCTCCCACTATTAATTACTTGACTTCAAGAGGACATAATCTTCACATATTATCAATGTCAACAGGTAATATATGTAACTAATTCATCACTTAAACTTAGCAGTTAGCACTTTATACTTATGTTTGTGTGTGTGTGTGCATGTGTGCACGCTGCATGCATTATTGCCTTGATTGGCTTTTTTGATTCCTAGTGTCTGGATTTGGGAATTTTTCGTGTCAACACCCATGTCTGTTCCTGCAAATCATAACTTATTCTGAACCAACTGAAGCGGAACTGATGAGAATGACTTTGTGTTCAGTATTACTCAAATATATCATTTCTTGATTTTTCCTTACATTGTAGTACTTTCATATATTATATAGGTAATGCAGATGCCAAGGGTAACATCAGAAAGGAAGAGCTTTATCAGGCATGTGCTGTACTCAAGGTGATGCTTCATTTAGCATTAAAGAATATTCTGAAGTTTTGGCTCCTAACAGTGCAGCCAAACAAGACACCAAGTATATGAAGGGAACTCCTATATGGGTCTATTTGATAATTGTAACTACTTTTGATTTCATTGAGGCCAATCCTTCTATTCTATATTGACCAATCCAAGCCAAAGATTGGTGTTAGTCTTTAAACCTTGGCATGAGCATTGTCAAAGAACTTTTCATTAGCATTGGTTTTCAAATGTGTAACATTTGAGATAAATATACAGGTCCCACTCCAACAAGTGACTATCTTAGACCATCCAGATTTAAAGGTGAATTCATGTTTTACTTGGAATTTAATCATCTCAATAGTTCTTTTATGTTATATTTCTTGGGTTCTAAATATTCTGTATTTGTTTCAATACAACTATCTCTGGGTATCATTTTGGTTTTAATTGGAATAAAGATCACTAATAGGATGGATTTGGCAAGATCTGGAGCCATAATTTTGTGGCAAAGATTACTGAAGAGCAAGTTATTACTCGTGGCATTGACTTGGTGAGGTTTTTTTTTTTTTTTTTCATCTTTGACTAAGATGTTACATACCAAAGTTTCTTATTTCAGTTTTTTTTTGTTTGTAGGACATTTTTGTAGATTTATATGCATTTTTACTTTATAGAGCTATAGCCTATAGAGTCTTGACTTATGTGCTGCCTTATGCATCAGTGTTGGTCAATTACTTTCTCAATATCTTACTATTCTTTTGGTGGTGTTTAGATAATTACTTTTGATAATTATGGAGTTTCTGGGCACAAGAATCATCGTGATGTGCATCATGGGATAAGGTAATGATTTCTTTTTGTCTATTTTGAAGTGTACTATATAGAGTTATTTGTGAATTCTTCTTTGAATTGTGCATTCGAATAACTTCTTTTACTCAAGTAACTTAATAAATCATGGGTTTTCCCTTTGCATGGTCCATCCTATCGTAGGTTATGGCTCACTTCATGAATATATCCATTTATGATATGTGATTTCCAGATAATGATTAACTTTTGTTCCCATGAAATTTGTCTACAATTTATCATCTTTTTCTTTTTTTTCTTCTTTTTTTTTTTTGTGACGTGGAACCCCCCAACCCCACTTAGTGCGGACAGGGTAAACCCTGGATACATGACCCCATCCACAAGGATCATATATCAGGTATGCCCGGGGACTCGAACATGGGACCTCCAGTTCCTGAGATGGAGAGCCTGCCAGTTGTCATCATCTCGATCATGTATGTTATGGTGTTGTAGTTTGATACAAAAAACTATCCTGATGGTAGTCTGGTAACATAAATTGTAAGATATTAACATGAACTAGATGATGCCTCTAGCACTGAGCTTTTTTTTCAACCATGCTTTATCCATAGCCATTAAACATTAACAAACCAAGCTCCGCTCAGCTTGCTAACAACCCTAGTGATGACTTTGTGGTTGTTTGTTTCAATATGGCCTCCTAAGGCCTTGAATGGAAATTGTCCATCAAGATGATTTGAACTGTAAGTAAGTGGTTAACGCAGTATGATATTTTCTGAGATTAATTTGCTTTCTTTGGAATTACTTGTAAACAGAAAACTCCTATGTGAGACATCGCAAAGGAATATTGAAGGTTGGGAACTTGTACGTTTTCTTTTCCTCTTGATCATCTTAAATTTGTCCTCTTTTCAACTGTATTCATTTAATTCTTTGACTCTTTTTATCAGTTAAATCTTATGTTCACCTTTCAATTTTAAAGCGAATCTTCCATTATTTTCTTACATGAATTTCTATATGGAAAGTCATTATTAACTGTTCACCAGGGGAGGAAGGAGGGAGGAAGATAGTGCTGTCAGAAAACACATTAGTTCATGTTGGTTGAGAAATCAGAGGGGAGACCTGAGCAAGTCAACTGGGTGATTAAATGAGCAATATGTTCTGCTTGGAGTACTTAATGAAATACATATAGTTTGGGAAAACACACTAGATTATGTTGGTTGAGAAATGACATGACTCAGGTTGGGTTTTCCATTTTAAGAGGGTTGAATCAGGAATTTTCTGTAAATATATATATATATTCTCATGCTAAGTTGTAGGGCTGTCAACAAGCCGAACTAGCTCGGCTCGTATGAGCCAAGCTTGAGCTCTATAATTAGGCTCGGCTTGGTTTGCATACGAGATTATACATCCACATTCCTTTATCTTATATTATATATTAATATTAACACATATGTTAATATACTATATCATATATAATAGTAATCATCAACTATAATGCACTTGTACTAATATAAGCTTTTTAACGAGCCGAGCTTTTTGTGAGCTGATTGTTTGTGAGCCAAGCCTGAGCCCAAAATTTTTTAACTAGCCTGAGCCTTGCTTAAGGTTTACAAGCCCGAGCCAAGCTGGGCCAAGCTAGGCTCGGCTCGTTTACAGCCCTACTAAGTAGCTTGCTTGATCTTTTTTTTCTTGATAATAATTTGTAGCCTTGCTGTTTTAAATTTAACCGGCCTAAAAAAAATAAAATTTTTAGTTGACTCAACTAAACAGTGACGGTTAATTTGTAGTTCCTTTGTGGGAGTGGCACTGCTGGTGACTTGATAAAAATGATCTTTTCATCAAGGTTTTCATAGATGAACATGGATCAGATTGATTTTTTTTTTTTTTTTTTTGGTGACATGGAACCCTTGACCCCACTTAGTACGAATAGGGTAAACCCCGAATACATGACCCCACCCACAAGGACCATATATCAGGTAATCCCAGGGACTCGAATCTGGGACCTCCAGTTACTGAGCTGGAGAGCCTGACAGTTATAGCTAAGAAACTTAATACAGCCTCTTTCTTTGTGAGTTACTATAAATTTATAATTCACAACCTGAAATTGTTTAATATGAAGTCCCTACAATCTAAAGGTGTGATGTGTGCTGTTTTGTCACAGACAAGTACAAGCATACTACGTAAGTATAGTGGACCAGTGGATATCTGGTTGTCATTCCTATGCACAATGGGTTACCCAAGAGGGCTTGTGCATTGCTTGCTAAATGAGCATCCTTGTAAAAGCTTTCTTGCTATGGCTCAACACCGGAGCCAATGGGTGTGGTATGTATGCCTTTTTTATGTTTCCTATATAATAAGAATGCTGTTTTGTGTTGTGAGAAGACATTTTTTTTTCCGGTGACGTGGAAACCCCGACCCCACTTGGTGGGGACAGGGTAAACTCCGGATACATGACCCCACCCGCAAGGATTGTATATCAGGTAAGCCCAGGTACTCGAACTTGGGACCTCCAGTTCCCAAGCTGGAGAGCCTGCCTGTTGAGCTAACCTGTGTGGGTTAGCTTGTTTTGCTATGGGATTCAGGGCCATGATTTGGAAGAATGAGGCATCCGTTAAGAATACATATCTTAGTAAACTAGATCATTTGTGTAGTTGCATCTCTCTTTCAACCATTTCAATGACATTCTTGCTTGACACTGCGTGAAAAATTAAGGCCCCGTTTGGCGTAGCTTCCTGAGGGTCAGGAAGCCCTTCCTAGACCCGAAAGGGATTCTCACCTAATGCTTGGGTGTTTGGTGAGACTTCTGAAAGCGGCTTTGGAGGAAAGCGCTTCTTTGGGAAGCCTATTTTGGTGACGTAGGGGTGGGGCTGCTTCCAAAAACTGCATTTGCAGGAAGCGGTTAGCAATGATTTAAATTTAAGTAGAACTTTTAAAATGACAGAATTACCCTTTTATTTATAAATACATTCTTTAGAAAGACAAAAATATCCATCTAACCTAGAATTAAGTACAAGAACATCCTTTTGTATAATTTTTCTCATCAAACATAATTTTTAGCCAATGGCTTTGATTCAAAGCCCTTCATACCGAAGTCCTTGCATTTGTAGGAAGCTTTGCCAATGGGCCCTTTTAAGTGTCTTTGTATCAACTGATGATAGCAGAAGGATTTCTCATCACATAAAAGAGTAGCATGAGCAGCTGCTTTGCCAAATGTTTTGGATGATTAGCCCACACAGGTTTGCTTAATTAGTCCAGTTCAGGAACTTGAGATCTCAGGGTGTATCCGGGGTTTACCACGTCCCCATTAAGTGGGATAGGGGATTCGACGTAACGAAAAAAAAAGGATAAATAAAAAAATTAAAAAAAAATCAAATTGTTCAATATAAACTAAAATCGGTTTGTTGTTAGGCTATTTTGCATTCTATTCATCTGACATCAATCAATGATTCTGCAGGTACCGGAAACTGTTTGTGCTGTTCTCTAGTTATTCGTATGTCAATATGCTTAGGAAGATCAATGTTTAGCTGTTTGTGATCTTAGCTTTCAGGTAATAGCTGTTCTTGCAATATCCTGCATTTGTTAAACATGGATGATCAACACTTTGCGAAATTATATGGATTTATATATTTTCTTTTCATGTTTGTTTATTTTTACAGAAATGAAAATTGTGCGGCACGAAGGAAGAGAATATGACTGGCAAATCGGAACCATCCTTCGCCTCATAAGAACAAAGTAGCCCCATCTACATATCTTTGATCTAATGCTGAAGTGGCAGATGAAATTATTTGCATTCGGCTATCTGTTTCTATTGCGACACAATAAGTAGGATTGATGTCAAGGTTTAATATGTGAAGTTGATTTGGAATGTACACAAAAAGAGACTAGCTATGCACTTCATTGAGTTCTCACTTTTCCGTTACGAAAAAAGTTGATTTGGTTGTTCTGCTATGCCCTAAAAGTGATTCAAATTGTTGTTCTGTTATCCCTAAAAGTGATTCCTAGAAGTGCTTTAGTCATTGATAAACATTTTTGAGAAGTAGTTACTCTGCTTCAAATAAAGTGAATGCTGATTCTATTTAAGCAGTAGTTTCTCTGCTTCTCCAAATTACTTTTGCAGTAATCGGTTTGGTCACTTGAGATTTTTCTTGTAAGACTATTTTATCGTCATTTTATTTTATTATACGTATTCTTATAACTTTCCATCTTCTTGGCCGAAATACATTTTTGAACAAGCATTAACCAAGTTCTAACTTTCATTTGAACTCGTTTTCACAAAGCATTTCATAAGAAATCAATTCCAAAGAATTGCTTCTCTTTTTAAAAAGCCATATTTAGACCTATGAAGTCTGTAGGACCACAACACAAAGGATTCACATTTGTTTTCCCATAAGATATATTTTCAAGCAAGATGAACTGAATATTTATTATACACACAGGCAAACAAAACCCTATAAACACAACTTGAAAGGAAAAAAAAATGACACAAAACATCAGAGTATGTTCAGTTAGAAAACCAGAAATAGATAACATTGCTTCAGCAACAAAAGATACCCCACCAAGGATATGTCTGTAGGTTCAAAGGCTCTGAGATAATTTGGCTACCCTACCCTGGGGCAACTTATGTTGCTCACAATTGCACCCACCCCTTTTAGTTGCACACTAAATGGTTAACCATTCCCCCTCCCCCAGTGGCCCCCCCTGTTAGAGTCTAGTTAGTATCAGAGAGAAGCTGAGGCGGGTTCAAATTTTGCCGCATAACCAAACTTACATGTACTATATTTCCTGTGTACCCCTGTGAGCTTTCCAGTTCCTGCCTTCTGATGGAAACTAACCATCAATCTTGAGCATTCCCTATGAGCATGCAAGGCAAAACCCCAGTTATTAATATGTGTAACTAAATGTGAAAAAGACTAAAAATTGGAATACCCACAGGAGTTGATCTTCTGAGTAACTGGTATGCCGTTCACTGGTCTTACTCCATTGCTGCTTAGATCCATAGAGAGTACACTGAGCAGTGTAGATTGCAGCCGCGGATAGCAAAGATGGTGGGAACTTGAGCATTTCATATTCCACCAGGCAAAGTTCGATCAAGAAGAACGAAAGAAGCTCAAGCTGGTTCAAGGTCACAAGGGGAACGTATACATTATCAATCAAGATTATTTCAATGGAGAGAAACATTTTATGCAAAAAGGGGTTGATACTACTAACCTTTTTGTCAGATTGAGCTGCCTTGAGGAACCTCCTCATGAACACATACACTGTTGGAACAGTCAAGTTAAACTGTAAGGAGTTCACCATTTGTTTCTCCTGCAGCCAACCCGAAAAATGAATTCCTCTATCTTGACCGAGATCAAGAAATAATAATAAACGCAATAAAATGAAGATCAAAACAATACACACAGATATACGTGGTTCGGCAAAGCCTACGTCCACGGGAGAGAAGTTTCCACTATATCAAAAAACGAATTAGGGTTACAACTTAATACTCTTACATGATATATAAGGCAATCCCCAATATAACCTTACCGTACCACCCAATAAAATGAAGATCAAAAACAATACACACAGATATACGTGGTTCGGCAAAGCCTACGTTCACGGGAGAGAAGTTTCCACTATATCAAAAAACGAATTAGGGTTGCAACTTAATACTCCTACATGATATATAAGGCAATCCCCAATATAACCTTACCGTACCACCAACCGCAAGGGTGTTCTCTGCCCCCTGCACCCCAACCCCGTGGGGTACTGACCCAGCACAACAAGTTACCCGTGACCCAGGGAGGGACATCTTCCCATGGTGCTTTGCTCGGTCCCATGGGGCCCCCTACAGGTCCCTCCCCCTTGGATCTAAAAACTAGTACTAAAGACTAGTAAATATGAGCTACCCACTATCTCTAACAATCTACTTCAGCTTAGAAAGTACCAAAACAAAAACTCTTTCAGCAACCATCAGCAGTTTAATGAATCTAGAGGAAAGGAAAAAACCAACCATATCAAGGACTTCCTTCCTTGTGTAAGCCTTATCTGATATTAAAATCAAATCCTCCACAACGGGAACGGAAACTTCCTCGTACTTGCAAGCCAAGAGCATAGCTGTGATGCCAACTAACTGGAGTTTCTTCCTCACCACAGTTTGGCGAGCCAAGAATCTGTCAATAAGATTGACAGTAAGGTACAGTGTTTCCTCCATTAGTTCAAACTTGTAGTGTACCTATTAATTCAATCAAGTGAAGAACAAGTGATTTTAGTAGCTGAAAGGGATCAAAAATCAGTGGGTGAAGCCTTGCTGGCTAATGTTTTTAATTAAATACAATGAAAGATTCCTCTTCCGGGGATCAGATCAATTCAACAATTATATTACCTCTATGAGCCAGTCAATGAGGATAGCCCTCATCTTCTCATTAACATCGAATTGCTGTGTCATATAGTTCGGCGAGACACAGCTAGAACTCTGCATAAAATAAGTGTTGTTTAGTAAATCAATTTCAAGTGATTTGGATAATATCTACACACACGCGAGCACACACACATACACACACATATACACACAATCTACCATCATCCACCTATTTGACCCTAACAGCTAGAACTCTGCATTGAGTGTTGTTTAGTAAATCAATTTCAAGTGATTTGGATAATATTTTACACACACAATCCACCATCATCCACCTATTTGACCCTAACCCATCAAAATAAAATCACATTCCTTTGGCACACACACACAAAAAAAAAATTAATAATAATAATAAATAAATCACATTCTTTTGGCACATACACACACACACACCAAAAAAAAAAATAATAATAATAAAAAAATTCCTTTGGCACACACACACACACAATCCACCATCATCCACCTATTTGACCATAACCCATCAAAATAAAATCACATTCTTTTGGCAGATTAATAAAATTTTATCATTATTTGCTTATGAACTTCCAAAGAATGCCTACATTGCAAGACTAAGAAAAACTAATTGGTGTGGTTGCCATTCAAAAAAAAAAAAAAAAAAAACCTTTGGATCAAATGGATGACTGACATTGGAAAGAGACATGTAAATTGAAGTTTAGGACAACCTTAGATCTAATTCCTTAAGAAATTCCTTTGGCACCACACACACAATCCACCATCGGAATGAAATCACATTCTTTTGGCACAAACACACACAATCCACCATCATCCACCTATTTGACCATAACCCATCAAAATAAAATCACATTCTTTTGGCAGATTAATAAAATTTTATCATTATTTGCTTATGAACTTCCAAAGAATGCCTACATTGCAAGACTAAGAAAAACTAATTGGTGTGGTTGCCATTCAAAAAAAAAAAAAAAAAAAACCTTTGGATCAAATGGATGACTGACATTGGAAAGAGACATGTAAATTGAAGTTTAGGACAACCTTAGATCTAATTCCTTAAGAAATTCCTTTGGCACCACACACAATCCACCATCGGAATGAAATCACATTCTTTTGGCACAAACACACACAATCCACCATCATCCGCCTATTTGACCCTAACCCATCAAAATAAAATCACATTCTTTTGGCAGATTAACAAAAGTTTGTCATTATTTGCCAACGAACTTCCAAAGAATGCCTACATTGCAAGACTAAGATCAACTAATTGGTGTGGTTGCCATTCAAAAAAAAAAACCTTTGGATCAAATGGATGACTGACATTGGAAAGAGACAAGTAAATTGAAGTTTAGGACAACCTTACATCTAATTCGTTACGTATTAACAGATAAAAATAGGGTAAGCAATGGAAGGTGACCTCAGTTTTCTTGTAATAAGAATAAATGTCATCAATGTACTCAACAACTGCAAGCGGATTCTTTGCATCGCAACTGTCGATATCCACAACGGGATCTACCACCATATCCTCCACCATTTCAACCTCTTCCTGCAGAAACACAGGAAATGAGCATTAATGGTTTTTTGCAAATATAAATGGATACCCATTTCAGAAAGAAGAAGAAAAAAAAATGAGTAATGATATTACACATATACCATCTGATCCATTTCATCCAGAATGGCTTCTGTGTGTTTCACAAACATGGGTCCATAGAAATCACTATCTGCATTGTACTTTTCCACATCTATGATTGTGCAATCTTCCCATCCACTTTGATTCGGCAGCATCGACAGGACTGGTTGCTTAGCTTCCTGTTAAAAAATTTAATTCTATTAAACACAATCTAATCAAGTAAAAGGAAAGGTATTCCAGACTTTCTTCTTTTTTAGTTGTAAAGAAGCACCTCAGGTTTAGGCTGCTGCTTGCTCGCCATTTGTGCCGCAAACTTCCTGAACAAACAGCAAGATATAGTTTGATCATATGGCGAATATAAGCAAATTCAGATAAAAACAAGAAAAGGGTAGTTTTCCGACCTTGTAATCGGTCGATGCACCGGAATGGCTGGATTCTTTTCACAGATTGCATTTTTTCTGAGGAAAATCAGATTCAAATTAGGAACAAGAAAATATCCAAGGCAGCAAAAAATTTCAGATTAGCATTTAAAAAAATATAATTTACTCTGATAAGCCTCTTTTGTTGACTGCAGCACAAGGGTAAGGTGGAGCTCCCACTAAATTCCGGTTAACATTGCTCAAAGCTCGCCGGTTGTGTCCAACCTCTGGCACAAACTTCCCAGTCCCCACCATTCTCATACCTCCTTTCAGATTTTATAAAGAAAAGGAAATACCCATTTCAGAAATTACAGTTTTACAGCTAAATTCAAAGATTCAAACCTGAAATGTGCAATCCATGCTACCCAGAAAAAGAAGAACAGATTTGATGAAGAAAAATAAATACCCATTTCAGAAATTTACAGCTAAATTCAGAGATTCAAACCTGAAACGTTCAATACCCCAGAAAAAGAAAAATTCAAGTTCGACCAAATTACCTTGGAACTTTGCAGCTCTAATCAACCCCGGATTGTTCTCATCCGATCCAGCCATTTTGATTAACTACAAAGCAAAAGAAATTCAACTCAGTAAATCCTCAAAACACCCAAAAATTCAAAACTCCTAGAACAGAACATTAAACTCCCTCGATCTACAAAACCCCATAGCATAATAAACCCATATCATGAAAATCGAAAATGAAGAACAAAAAAAAAACATGGATCAACAACCAAAGCCTATATCTTATGAAGGTCCAAGAAGAATCAACGAACCTACAAAGACCCTCTAGTCAGAAAACCCAATGAGAGGAGCAGTGGGGGCATTTATCTTGAAGTTTCTCCTCTTCTTCCCATTTCTCCCTCTTTGATTTAGGTTTTCGGACCAAGAAAAAAAGTAAAGAACAACAAAAATTGCGAAATGAAATTGAGAAGGGGCAAATGCTCGTTTTTTAAAAACAACGGCTACTAAACTGTAGCCGTCGGATATGAAGATGATCACAACGGTTCTCACTTTCAAAATTTTGGTCGGCTTCTTTTTGCTAGTTGGGATGCTCTTCACCACTTAAAAAACGCCTGTCTTTTTTTTGCCAGGTGGCAAATAACTTTTTCAGGGTTTGTTAAAGTTAATTAATAAATTGAGCATAGTTAACATTCGACCAAAAAATATGGGTTGATGAGATCGTACGATGATCTGCTGTCGGTTTGCGAAGGGAGTACAACTAGAATATACTTATATGGAGGACACCAACATACTCTTTGGTGATTTAAACTTGGGATGAAGGGTTACCATACGGCCTTTGCACAGTATATTAACTTACATGAGTAATCAAGACCGTCCAATTTATTTACCATACCATTACAATTAATAATCGATAGAAAATCTTCTATGATTTCTGTCTGCGATGTTCTAGGTTTTTTTGGATCGTAACTAGGGACCGGATTGTAACCGGGCGATATGGTCTGTACTGGGCAGTCCGGTCAGATATCGACCGATCCATTCCGGTACAAAAGTATCGTTCAAAACTTTAAAATCAAAAAAAAAAAAAAAATGGTTGTACAATAAGTGTGTGAGGATGCATACCGAGTGGTGCATCCTTGCACGCAAAGTGTGCAAGATATGCACCACCAATAGGGGTAAGGAGCGGGTTTGGCATTAGGGGGCTCCTTTAAGGGCGGGTTAGGGTTCGTGAAAACCCGCTCTGTTGCCATCCCTACTTGGATTAGTAAATAACACTGCTTTACAATCTTTTAGGCCCATGACAAACCACAAACCAAGTTAGCTTCTTTTCCTTCCTTTTTTTTTTTTTTTTTTTTCTGTATTTATTATTTATTATACTTGCAACCACCCACAAGTTACAGGTATCATACCCACAAGTTAAAGGTATCATGATAGTTCAAGGGATCTCATGCTTCCTGAGGTGCAAAGCTCCCGTTGAGGTATCCCGTACAGGATCTAATTCGCTATTTAATACCTTGAGCTTATCCATAAAAAGTGCATAGGTGTTATGAAATTTTATCTATAACCTTTTATCACACGATATAAAATAAAGAAAAGTAGATCAAAATGATTTAGGGTATTTGATACACATAACATTCTAAGGAAATATAAGATATTGAATGACAGCTTATTATATTAAGGCCAGTATGTATTATTGGAGGCATTTTGATGGAATCTATTTTACCTACTAAACACTAGGGTTGTCAATTGGTTCTGTTTAAATCGAAAATTGAAGAAAACAAACTGAAGAAAGTCGATTTTATTTATTTGGTTTGGTTATGGTTTAGAAAACAAAAAATTAAATTATTTTGGTTTGAGTTTTGATTAAGGCTTCAACTAAACCGAATCGAATTGAAATAATCAAAGTAAATATATCTACATATATCATACTAGTTTTAAAAGTTGAACCAATTTTTTAAGCTTAGATTTTTCTTGATTTTGTTTTATTGATTTTACACTTTTGTCCTTAGTAATATAAATTATATAATAAAAGATTATCTAATTGTTATGTAATTAATTATTTCTTTATGAATTTTTTTGTCATTTTCTTTCAATTTCTTATTAAACAAAAAGATTGAATTTTTAAATACCAGTTTGTTATCATTATTACCCTTATTCTTTATGTATAATTACTAAATAATTAGTATTAATCTCGTATAAACAAAAGGGTATTTTAGATATTTTAATTATTGACTTCATTTGGAGCCAAATCATTAATGAGTAATAAATTAACACTATAGATCCAAAGAATTAAATTATTTAATTTAAAAATACTAAAAGTCTATTATCCTCTTTTAACTTAAATTAATTAATGTTATTTTACAAGATTAATCTAAAAGACCCTTTTTTTTTTTAATTACAATTATCTTAATATATATGACTCATTTATTATTGTATTATTATTATTATTATTATTGTATAATATATAACAATAGGTATGTTAAGGATGAAATTTTTTAGAGAATTCTCAGATAAATTCTCTCCATTTCTAACTATTCCACGTCAACTGCTGATGTCATGCCACAAAATTAAATACACATTTAATCCCAAAAACGTGATCCCACAGATAAACTGTAAAGCCACCATGCGTTTTCTAATCTTTTCCTCTCCAATTTTATTTTTTTAATGCGTCTTCTCCCTTCTTCTTTCTCTGCTAATCCTCTAAAACCCATTTCCTTCTTCTTTAACAGCCAGGTTTCTTTGTTGAGTCGATAGTATTAAAAAATTCCTACACGGCCATGGTGGAAGAAACCATATCGACGAGACGGTAAATGTGAAGTCGTTGACATATCAGTTTCTCCTCCCATAATCGTTCCAGATCAATTGCGGAGAAGACGGTAGGATGAAGACTCTGTAATTTCGCCAATTTCTTCGTTTATTCCATCAATTTCGTCAGTTTCTTCACTGTTCCAGATCAAGTGCAGGACTCTTTGTTTATTCCATCAATTTCTCCTCCCATCACCGTTCAAAAAACATGGACTAGCATAGGCTTGTAGGCAACTGAGGTACGAAGACTCCTGCATTTTTATTTATTTTTGCTGGTTAGGTTGAGATGAGAAATTTTTTTATTTCTTCCATTTCCATTGGTAAGGAAACTTTTTACTTGGAAATGAATTCGTTATGTAATTTTCTACTATCCTATTCTTAACTTGGTCTAACCACTAAATTATGGTTTAATTATATACGAACAAGAGTGAATAAACTCTTCAGGAGAAGGCAGCAAGAAAAGCATCACAGGTATGTGGTTTGTTTCTTCATGGCTAATCTTAAGTGGTTCTATCTAGATGTCGAGGTTTCA
The DNA here is from genome assembly GCA_031762675.1 of Pachysandra terminalis. NCBI lineage: Eukaryota > Viridiplantae > Streptophyta > Magnoliopsida > Buxales > Buxaceae > Pachysandra > Pachysandra terminalis. The sequence continues at coordinate 18,658,841 of JAUPMG010000004.1, forward strand.
TGGTCTTTTTATATCTGTGTTGATAGTTTTAGTTCATTTGGTTTAAATACTTTTCATATTTACTTTGATTATGTGGTTCTTGATGAGCCTGGTCGAATTTACCAGTCATCAACCCATTCTGATGACGATTGGTACTGTTGGATCATTTCTATTGTTTCATTCTATTTACTACTATTTCTTTTTTTTTTCTTTTTCATCAATAGTGTTTATCAATACCAAGAGGCTGCTTGTAATCTTGCCAAGGCGTTGGATTAGGAGGGCTATCGAATGACAATGGTATACAGTTTCCATTATCACATTTATCCTCTTCTTGCCCTCATTATTTCTACTGAGCCATTCTATTAATACGGTTTTTTCTTTTTGCTTGCTGTAATTCTGGGGTTGATTATCAATTTTTATCTTGCCTTTAGTTCCATTCTCAAATTTCCTTCTTCTTTTCTTTTTTTAAATCTCTTTCTTTCTCTCACAATTTCTGTTGAGTCATTCTATTATGTTCTAATCACCATTCACGGATATAGATTATCTTGAATTAATGTTGGTAATATACTCTGTGATAATAGTAGATTCTATGTCGTATTAGTGGAATTAAGCTTTGGATTGATCTCCTATATTG
>JAUPMG010000004.1:18659553-18682946 GCA_031762675.1 Pachysandra terminalis
GTTTCGGACTGAGTCAAACATTTTCTAGTAAAATCAGGATTGGCTTGGGATTGCAACTCGTCCTGAGCCGATCCCGACTTGGATTGCTTGTACACTATGGTGATTGGCCCGTTGAGAGAACAATATGTGCTGAGAGTGTTATATATTGACGAGTTGATTATCTCGGGGTGGTTGGTCCGTTGAGAGAACAATATGTGCTGAGAGTGTTGAGAACAATATACATTGATGAGTTGACCATCTTGTGGTGCTTGGCCCGTTGAACAAATGATAATTAGCCATTTTGGGTAGCTAACTTGCTTCGAGTGGTTATCTTGGGTAGCAAACTCGGTGAACAAATATCAAGTAGCCATCTTGGGTTAAAAACTTGGTAAACAAATATCAAGTAGTCATCTTGGGTAGCAAACTCGGAAAAAAAATATCAAGTAGTCATCTTGGGTTGCAAACTCGGTATATGGTATAACATGTAATATCGAGTGTCCACCTTAAGAGCTCCGACTCATCCCAAGGCACGGATTGCAAGGAGAGGGTTCAGGGACAAATCTCTCTCTCCCTCCGCCCCCTAAAGCTTGATGTGACCTGTGGTCTAATCAGAAAAAGGAGGGGGACAAGAGATCCATTTTCTCATGAAAGTAAGGCGACAAGAAACACTCTCATCGGCCCAGGTGGACGGCGGGATTTGACCAAATCTACGGCTCGCCCACACCTCATCATTGCAGCACCTTTGGTCCAAGCAAATTAATACGGGACCTTTGGTCCAAATAATAAAATGAGGAGGTCTGAACCCCAGAAACCCCTTTTTCAGAAGTGCGGCATATCAAGTCCCGCCAATCCAGGTGAGGGACGGAAACCCACGTCGGCCTGAATTTAATGGGCTGACAGCTCGCCCACGTATTTTTGATCATCACAAAATTCTAAGCCAATCAGAAAGGAAACAAGAGGGGGGGGGGGGGGAAAAAAAAATACCCTTCAGGAAGGAGGGCCAGAGAAAAACCGTCCCATCAGCCCGGACGAACGGCTGAAGCCTGCTCGAGCGGCTGATAGGGATTGGTTAAAGCTGCAGGCCGCACTCGCAGCCTATCTCGTGGTGACAGGTGTCCTTGTGACATCCAGCATGCTTGACACTTGTCACTCGATGATAGGGCTCGGCCAAGGGGAGAAGGCTATAAAAGTCTTCACTTCCTTAGATTAAAACTAACTTTTCATTAGAGAGAAAAGTTACACTGCCTTGGACTCTCTGAGAACTCTTAAGAGCTTTGCAGCTTCTCTAAAACCTTCCTAAGATTCTTCTTTCCGATCCCGGCCTTTGCCTTTTGGTTAGCACATCTTGTTTAGGGAAACCTCATTCCAGAACGGCCATCTTGTGGTTTAGGCTAGTGTGAGACAGGAAACCGGACCGGTTCAACCCATAATTTGGTGGGCCTCTCAGGTGCCGACACCTGTGCGTTTTACTTAAGTTAAGTAAACCGGTTTAGATTACCATTTTGGGGATCAACAATACTATTCTTCCTCCTTATGTTTGTAGTGGCTAAATGGTCAAATGCAGGAGGGGTTGCCATATACTATACTGGGGCCAAAATGGAAATGAGGGTACCCCCTACAAGAGCCTTGTGCTACAGGAAACTATGCCTTGGTGAACATAGCTTTCCTTGCGACATTCGGCAATGGCCAGACTCCGATGATCAACCTCGCCGGTCACTGCGATCCATACACCAACGGTTGCACAGGCTTGAGTATTGAAATCAAATCATGTCATAGAAAGGGGATCAAGGTGATTGTTTCTCTTGGAGGAGGTGCAGGGAGTTACTACCTAGCCTCTTCCAGCAACGCTAGGCAAGTCGCGACGTACTTGTGGAACAACTTCTTGGGTGGAAACTCACCCTCTCGCCCCCTCGGTGATTCCATTTTGGACGGATTCGATTTTGACATCGAGGGCGGTACGAATCAACATTGGGATGATCTTGCCCGGTACCTCTCGGTGTATAGCAAGCGGGGCAAGAAGGTCTACTTAAGCGTGCCCCCTCAGTGTCCTTTCCCCGCAAGATTTGGTGGACTAATACAAGAAACTCAGGGTCTGTTAGTTGTAGCTTTATATAAATGTGAAGGGCTTGCTCAAAGGGGCTTTGAATCAAAGTCGTCGGTTAAAAATTAGGTTTGGTGAGAAAAAGTTTATAAAGAGATGTTCCTGTACGTAATTTTAAACTTACGGTACTTTTGTCCTTTTAAAGAATGTGTAATAAAAATGAAAGGATAATTTTATCATTTTAAAAGTTTTACTTGAATTTATAACGTACTTCCAAAGTTAGTTTTTAAAACCATTCCCACACTTCATCAAAATTGGCTTTTGAAGAAGCGCTTTCATCCAAAGCAGCTTTCAAAAGTGTCACCAAATACCCAAGAATTAGGTAGAATTAGGGTTGGCAATTTAAGCTTGGCCCGTTTAGGCCTAATGAGCCCGCTTGGTTTAAATCAGGCTAAGGCCCAGTTTTTGGGCCCGCGTGCTTGTCAAGCCTGGCTTTATAGAAAGCCAAAAGTACTTATGGGTGGGCTTGGATTGGGCATGTATAATAAGCCAAGTCCGACCCAATTTTAATTATCGTGCATACATAATACTATAGGTAGGGCTGTAAACGAGCTTTGCCTAGCTCGGCTCGGGCCCGTAAATTTTTACAAGGCTTGGGCTTGGCTAAGGCTCGGCATAATTCTTCAGGCTCAGGCTCCCTATTTTTTCAAGGTTTAGGCTCGGCTTGCAAAAGCTTGGCTCGAAAAAAGCTCGGCTTGGCTCGTGAAAGGCTGAACAAAAAAAAAAACTTAATTGTCTAAATCTCCGACACCAAATCTTCATTAGCTGGAGGAAAAAAAAAATTATGGGTTCTTCTCTTCATTTCTCGATCTCGACACCAAATCAGCATCAATGGGAAGAACAGAAAAAAAAATTTATGGGTTCTTCTCTTAACTCCTCTAAATCTCCAACACCAAATCCTCATCAATGAGAAGAAGAGAAAAAAAAATTTGGGTTCTTCTCTTCATTCCTAGATCTCAACACCAAATCTTCATCAACGGGAAGAACATAAAAAATATTATGGGTTCTTCTCTTCATTCCTCGACCTCAACAGAAAATCTTTATCAATGGAAGAACAAAAAAAAAATTCTGGGTTCTTCTCTTAACGCCTCTAAATCTCCAACACCAAATCAATTGAAGAATGGAAAAATATACTTATAGGGTTTTTTAAGTTTTAATTCTTAACTATTTGCTGAGTTTTAACTTAACAAATAATTAAATATTTGACTTGAAACGTGGTTAGTTTTTATTTAATAATATTAATGCTATATATATAATACCTATGATACATAAATTTATATATCATACATAAGACCGAGCCGATCTTACCTAAGCTCGGCTTAGGCTCGTTAAATTAATGAGCCTCATTTTGGGCTCAAGCTCAGCACGCGAGCCTAAAATTTGAGCTCCAGCATGAGCTGAGCCCGAACCCGAGCTGAGCTAGCACAGCTCATTGATGGGCCTAACTATAGGTTTAACATATCTAAGGTTATATTATCATTTCCCTAATTGATTTTATGAATTTTTTTTTTTTTTTGTATTTTTATTGTGATTGTGAAATTTTTTGTAAATATAGATGAATATAAAGATTGTAAGAATTTTTTATAAATAAAAATAAAATAAATAAATAATAAGAAGAATTAGACTTAATCGGGCCGGATTCGGGCTTTTCATATTAAATTAGGACCGGGCTTGGGCATGCATAACACCCCTTATACCCTATGTTGAGCCTGGCCCGCCGAATTGCCAGCTTCTAGTAGAAGCCTGTCTAAGAAAGGCTTCTTGGCCCTTAGGAATTAGGAACCTGTCTCAAACGGTCCCAGGGCCCCAAATCGATCGATCTCTACCTCAAGCGAAATTAAGTTCCGTTAATTTAGCTTGGTCCTTGATTCTCATTATATTTATTTCCCTCTGGGTAGTTTCTCTATGCAAGCTTCTGTACGCGTCGCGCTCATCATCCAGGGATTCCTTTCCGTGTACTGGTGAGTGTTTATCTTAATATGTAATGCATTCTTGTTGTTCTTGTGTGTTGTCAATTAACTTTGGAAACTGGCAATGTGATCAGGTGAAGCAGTTGTTCAAAAGAAGAATGTCTTGCTGGTTATTGCCCATCCTGATGATGAGTCTGTGTAAGCTTCAGAAGTTCTCGGTTTGAATGTAAACAGTTTAGGTTGAGAACATGAAATTTAAAACCTTCGCAAAATTTTTGAATCGGTTATTGGTGATTGAGTTGATGGGCTTTCAGATTCCTAGTGTCTGGATTTGGGAATTTGTCATGTCAACACCCATGCCTATGCCTGTAAATTATAACCTATTCTGAACCAACTGAAGCAGGACAGATGACATGACTTTGTATCATGATGTAAAGGATCGGCCGATCCAACTCGGGATCGGCTTGGGACGAGTCACGATCCCAAGCTGATCCCTAATTCATTAAAAATTCTCTGACTCGGTTTCGGACGAGTCAAATGAGCGATCCAATATGGATCGTCTGGAAAAGTTCCTTTAAAAAAATAAATAAATTTTGGGCCTTGTTTTGGATCGGCCGATCCTGAGTTGGATCATACCGAGTTTAAACACTATGCAGTACTACTTAAATATATCATTTATTGGTTTTTCCTTACATTGTAGTAGTTTCATGTATTATGTAGGCAATGCACCAAGGGAAACATTAGAAAGGAAGAGCTTTATCAGGCGTGTGCTGTACTCAAGGTGATGCTTCATTTAGCATTAAAGCAGTAATATTCTGAAGCTTTGGCTTCTAATAGTGCAGCCAGACAAAAGAGACCAAGTATATGAGGGAAACTCTTAGACAAGTCTACTTGATAATTTTAACTGCTTTTGATTTCATTGAGGCCAATCCTTATATTATATATTGACCAATCCGAGCCAAAGATTGGTGTTCGTCTTTAAACCTTGGCATGAGCATTGTCAAATAATTTTTCATTAGCATTGGTTTTCAAATGTTTAACATTTGAGATAAATATACAGGTCCCACTCCAACAAGTGACTATACTTATTTGCTGCCTTTCGCATCAGTATTAGTGAATTACTTTATACTGCTATAATCAATAGGATCCTCAATTTGTATGTCATACATGCTAAATGTATTCAATGTTTCTCAATATCTTATTATTATTTTGGTGATATTTAGATAATTACTTTTGATAATTATGGAGTTTCCGGGCACAAGAACATTGTGATGTGCATCATGGGATAAGGTATTGATTTCTTTTTTTCTATATTGAAGCGTACCATAGAGTTATTTGTGGATTCTTCTTTGAATTATGGAATTCGATTAACTTCTTTTCCTCAAGTAACTTAATAAGTCATGGGTTTTCCCTTTACATGGTCCATCCTATCTTAGGTTATGGCTCTCTTCATGAATATATCCATGTATGATATGTGATTTCCAAAAATGATTTACTTTTGTTCCCATGAAATTTGTCTACAATTTGTCATCATCTTTTTTCTTTTTTTTGGGTGACATGGAACCCCCAACCCCACTTAGTGGGGATAGGGTAAACCCCGGATAAATGACCCCACCCACAAGGACCAAATATCAGGTAAGCCCAGGGATTCGAACCTGGGACCTCCAGTTCCTGAACTGGAGAGCCTGCCAGTTGTCATCATCCAGATCATGTATTTATGGTGTTACAGTTTAATACAAGAAACTGTCCTGATGGTAGACTGGTATCATAAATTATAAGATATTAACATGAACTGGATGATGCCTCTAGCATTGAGTTTTCTTTTTTTCATCCCATGCGTATCCTTAACCATTTAAACATTAACAAACCAAGCTCCTTTGGCTTGCTAACAGCCCTAGTGGCGACTTGGTGTTTTTCTGCTTCAATATGGCCTCCTAAGGTCTTGAATGGAAATTGTTCATCAAAATGATTCTGAATTGTAAGTGGTTAATGCATTATGATATTTTCTGAGATTAATTTTCTTTTGTTTTGAATTACTTGTAAACAGAAAACTCCTATGTGAAACTTCGCAAAGGAATATTGAAGGTTGGGAACTTGTACGTTCTCTTTTCCTTTCGATCAACTTAAATTTCTTCCACTTTTCACCCATATTCCATTTATTTCCTTGATTCTTTTTATCAGTTAAATCTTATGTTCGCCTTTAAATTTTAAAATAATTCTTCCACTATTTTCTTTTACCTGAATTGCTATATGGCAAGTCCTCATTAACTGTTCACCAGGGGAGGAAAGAGGGAGGGAGATAGTGCTCTCAGAAAACACATTAGTTCATGTTGGTTGAGAAATTAGGGAGGGAAACCTGGGCAAGTCAACTGGGTAATTAAATGAGCCACATTTTCTGGTTGGGAGTACTTAACATAGTGTTTAAACTTGGTATCGGATCGGGGATTGTCCCGGTCCGATATCGAGTTGGATTGCCAATCCAACTCGCGATCAGCCGATCCAAACATGCCCCATTTTAAAAACAAGATCATAAATTTTTGAGGGGTGTCGTCGGACGATCCAATATCGATCGTCCAATCTGACTCGTCCGAAACCGAGTCAGAGAAGTTTTCCAATTTTCTGAATCGACTTGGGATCGTGACTCGTCCCAAGCCGATCCCGAGTTGTATCAGCCGATCCTACTCTGGATCAGCCGATACTTAGCACTATGGTACTTAATGAAATAAATATAGTTAGGGAAAACACATTAGATCACGGGTCGGGTTTTCCATGATTTCTCATAAAGGTTTTCATGGACGAACATGGATGAAACTTAATACAGAGTACAGACTTTCTCTTTGCAAGCTACTATAAATTTATAATTGAAATTTTGTTTGATATGAAGTCCCTACAATATAAAGATGTCATGATGTTTGCTGCTTTGTCTCAGATAAGTAGAAGCATACTACGTAAGTATAGCGGACCAGTTGATATCTGGTTGTCCCTCCTATGCACCATGGGTTACCCAAGAGGGCATGCGCATTGCTTGCTAAATGAGCATCCTTGTAAAAGCTTTCTTGCTATGGCACAACACCCGAGCCAATGGGTGTGGTATGTCTGCCTTTCTTATGTTTCCTATATAATTAGAATGATGTGTTTGATTGTTGTGAGACGACATTGATCAGCTTGTTTTGATATGGGAGTCAGGGCCTTGGTTTGGAATAATGAGTCATCCGTTAAGAATGCATATCTTAGTAAACCAGATCATGTGTAGTTGCATCTCTCTTTCAACCATTTCAATGACATTCTTGTTTGATACAGCGTGGAAAATTAAGGCCCTGTTTGGCGTAGCTTCCTAAGGGCCAGGAAGCCCTTCCTAGGGCCGAAAGGGCTTCTCACTTAATGCTTGGGTGTTTATTGAGACTTCTGAAAGTGGCTTTGGATGGAAGCGCTTCTTTGGGAAGTCCATTTTGGTGAAGTAGAAGTGGGGCTGCTTCCAAAAACTGCATTTGTGGGAAGCAGTTAGCAATGATTTAAATTTAAGTAAAACTTTTAAAATGACAAAATTACCCTTTTATTTATATTATAAATTTTTTAGAAAGACAAAAATATCCATTTAACCTAGAATTAAGTACAAGAACATCCTTTTGTATAATTTTTCTCATCAAACATAATTTTTAGCCAACGGCTTTGATTCAAAGCCCTTTTTCACAAAGCCCTTCATATTGAAGTCCTTGCATTTGTAGGAAGCTTCGCCAAATGGGCCCTTTAAGTGTCTTTGTATCAACTGATGATGGTAGCAGGATTTCTCATCACATAAAAGAGTAGCATGAGCAGCTGCATTGCCAAATGTTTTGGATGGGTTAGCCCACCACACAGGTTAGCTCAACTGGCAGGCTCTCCAGCTCAGGAACTGGAGGTCTCAGGTTCGAGTCCCCGGGATTTCCTGATATATGGTCCTTGTGGGTGGGGGGTCATGTATCCGGGATTTACCCTGTCCCCACTAAGTGGGGTCGGGGGTTCCACGTCACAAAAAAAATCATCAATCAAACTGTTCAATATAAACTAAAATCAGTTTGTTGTTAGGCTATTTTGCATTCTATTTATACTGATGTCAATCAATCATTCTGCAGGTTCCGGAAACTGTTTGTGCTGTTCTCTAGTTATTCGTACGTGAATATGCTTAGGAATATCAATGTTTAGCTGCTTGTGAACTTAACTTTCAGGTAATAGCTGTTTATGTATTATCCTGCATTTGTTAACATGGATGGATGATCAACACTTTGACCCATTTATGTGGATTTATATAAATTTTCTTTTCATGTCTGCTTATTTTGACAGAAATGAAAGTTGTGCAGCACAAAGGAAGGAAATAGGACTGGCAAATCGGAACCATCCTTCAGCTCAAAAGAACCAAGTAGCCCCATATTCATATCTTTGATCTAATGCTGAAGTAGCAGATGAAATTATTTGCATTCGGCTATCTGTTTCTATTGTGACACAATAAATAGGATCAATGTCAAGGTTTAATATGTGAAGTTGATTCGTACTGTACACAAAAAGAGACTGGCTATGTATGCACATCTCAAAAAAAAAAAAAAACCCATTTTATCTGATCTCAAAGTTTTGTCTGTAACAAGGTTTTGATGCAAAGCCTTCTTGTTCTTGCTTGTAGATTTGTTCAAGAAATTTCTTCATTGCTTCCTATTGTTTGTTCATTGAGTTCTCATTTTTCGTTATGAAAAAGGGGTGGTGGAAGAACAATTGTGGTTTTATTGGTGGACTTTGAAGTGATTGTGGCTATTAGAGTTTTTTTATTGAGATGATTGAAGATTCTAAGGATGGTGAAAGATTTCGAATTCAAATGGTTGTTCTGTTATACCCTAAAAGTGATTCAAATGGTTGTTCTGTTATCCCTAAAAGTGATTCGTAGGCTTAGAAGTGCTTTAATCATATTAAGAGTTTGATAAACAACTTTATTTGTCTGCTTCAAATAAAGTGAATGCTGATTCTATTTAAGCAATAGTTTCTCTGCTTCTCCAAATTGCTTTATTCTACCACTTTCGATCTTCTTGGCCGAAATAGATTTTTTGAATAAGCCATTTACCAAATTCTTTCATTTGAACTGGTTTTTACAAAGCATTTCATAAGAATCAATTCCAAATAATTGCTTCTCCTTTCAATGAAGCAAGGAATTTAGAATGGAAGTCTGAAGGACCACAACACAAAGGATTCACTTATGTTCCCCCATAAGATATATTTTCAAGCAAGATAAACTGAATATTTATCATTCACAGAAGCAAACAAACCCCTATAAACACAACTTCAAGTACACACAAGAACTTGAAAAGTAAAAAAGAAATTACACAAAACATCCAAAGTATGTTCAGTTGGAAAACTAGAAACAGACAGTTATTATTGCTTCAACAACAAAAGACACCCCGCCCCCCCCCCCAAGGCTGTAGAGGTTCAAAGGCTCTCCTCTCTCTCTAAGATAATTTGGCTACCCTCCCTAGGGCAACTTATGTTGCTCAATTGCACCCACCCCTTTAAGTTGCATATTAAATGGTCAACAATTCCCCTTCCCCTGTTAGAGTCTTATTAGTATCAGAGAGAAGCCAAGACGGGTTCAAATCTTGCCGCGTAACCAAACTTACATGTACTATATTTCCTGTGTACACCTGTGAGCTTCCCAGTTCCTGCTCTCTGATGGAAATTAACCATTAGACTTGAGCATTCCCTGTGAACATGGCATGCAAGGCAAAACCCAGTTATTAATCTGTGTAACTAAATGCGAAAAAAGACTAAAATGGAATACTCACAGGAGTTGATTTTCTGAGTAGCTAGTATGCCGCTCACTGGTCTTACTCCATTGCTGCTTAGATCCATAGAGAGTACACTGAGCTGTGTAGATCGCAGCCGCGGATAGCAAAGATGGTGGGAACTTGAGCATTTCATATTCCACCAGGCAAAGTTCAATCAAGAAGAAAGAAAGAAGTTCAAGCTGGTTCATAAAGGTCAAAAGGGGTTCCATACATCATCAAGATTAGCTCATTTCAATAGAGATAATAAACATTTTATGTAAAATGGGGTTGGGTTGATACTACTAACCTTCTTGTCAGATTCAGCTGCCTTGAGGAACCTCCTCATGAACACATATGCTGTTGGAACAGTCAAATTAAACTGTAATGTGTTCACTATTAGTTTCTCCTGCAGCCAACCCAAAGTGAATGAATTCATTTACTTCAGCTTAGAAATTACCAAAACAAAATACTCTTTCACCAACCATCAGCAGGCTCTATCCAGCTCAGGAATTCAAGGTTCCAGGTTCGAGTTCCCGGGCTTACCTAATATATGGTCCTTGTGGGTGGGTGGGTGGAGGGGTCATGTATCCAGGGTTTACCCTATCCCACTAAGTGGGGTCGGGTTTCCACGTCACAAAAAATAAAATAAAAAATAAAAATCAGCACTTTAATGAATCTAGAGGAAAGAAAAACCAACCATATCAAGGACTTCCTTCCTTATGTAAGCCTTATCTGATATTAAAATCAAATCCTCCACGACGGGAACAGAAACTTCCTCATACTTGCAGGCCAAGAGCATAGCTGTGATGCCAACTAGCTGAAGCTTCTTCCTCACCACAGTTTGGCGAGCTAAGAATCTGTCAATAAGATTGACAGTAAGGTACAATGTTTCTTCCATGAGTTCAAACTTGTAGTGTACCTGTTAATTCAATCAAGTGAACAACAAGTGACTTTGGTAGCTGAAGGGATCAAAAAGCAGTGGATGCTAGCTATTGTGTTTAATTAAATACAATCAAAGATTCCTCTTCTAGGGATCAATTCAACAATTATATTACCTCTATGAGCCAGTCAATGAGGATAGCCCTCATCTTCTCGTTGACATCGAATTGCTGTGTCATATAGTTCGGCGAGACACAGCTAGAGCTCTGTAAAATGAGTGTTGTTTAGTAAATCAATTTCAAGTGATTTGGATAATATTTACACAAACGCACACGCGAGCACACACACACACACATATACACACAACCATCATCCACCTATTTGACCCTAATAGCTAGAACTCTGCAAAAATTGAGTGTTGTTTAGTAAATCAATTTCAAGTCATTTGGATAATATTTCACACACAATCCACCATCATCATCCACCTATTTGACCCTAACCCATCAAAATAAAATCACATTCCTTTGGCGCACACACACACACACACAAAAAAAAAATCACACTCTGCATAAATTGAGTATTGTTTAGTAAATCAATTTCAAGTCATTTGGATAATATTTCACACACACACACAATCCACCATCATCCACCTATTTGACCCTAACCCATCAAAATAAAATCACATTCCTTTGGTACACACAAAAAAAAATAATAGTAATAAATAAATAAATACATTCCTTTGGCACACACACAACACAATCCACCTATTTGACCCTAAAATAAAATCACATTCTTTTGGCACACACATACACACACAAACAAAAAAAAATCACATTCTTTTGGCACACACACACAATCCACCATCATCCACCTATTTGACCCTAACCCATCAAAATAAAATCACAATCTTTTGGCAGATTAACAAAATTTTATCATTATTTGCCAATGAACTTCCAAAGAATGTCTACATTGCAAGATTAAGATCAACTAATTGGTGTGGTTGCCATTCAAAAAAAAAAAAACTTTTGATCAAATGGATGACTGACACATTGGAAAGAGACAAGTAAATTGAAGTTTAGGACAACCTTAGATCTAATTCCTCAAGTATTAACAGATAAAAAGATAGGGTAAGCAATGGAAGGTGACCTCATTTTTCTTGTAATAAGAATAAATGTCATCAATGTACTCAACAACTGCAAGTGGATTCTTTGCATCACAATTGTCGATATCCATAACGGGATCTACCACCATATCCTCCATTTCTACCTCTTCCTGTAGAAAAATACAGGAAATGAACACTAATGGTTTTGCAAATATATATACATTGAAATACCCATTTCAGACAGAATAAGAAAAAAATTGAGTAATGATATTAAACATATACCATCTGATCTATTTCATCCAGAATGGCTTCTGTGTGTTTCACAAACATGGGGCCATAGAAATCACTATCTGCATTGTACTCTTCCACATCTATGATTGTGCAATCTTCCCATTCACTTTGATTCGGCATCGAGAGGACTGGTTGTTTAGCTTCCTGTTAAAAAATTTAATTCTAGTAAACACGGTCTAATCGAGTAAAAGGAAAGGTATTAAGGGATTTCTTCCTTCTTGGCTGTAAAGAAGCACACCTCAGGTTTAGGTTGCTGCTTGATTGCCATTTGTGCTGCAAACTTCCTGAACAAACAGCAAGATATAGTTTGATCATATGGAGAATATAAGCAAATTCAGATAAAAACAAGATAAGGGTTATTTTCCGACCTTGTAATCGGTCGATGCACCGGAATGGGTGGATTCTTCTCACAGATTGCATTTTTTCTGAGGCAAACCAGATTCAAATTAAGAGCAAGAAAATATTTAAGGCAGCTAAAAATTTCAGATTAGCATTTAAAAAAAAATTACTCTGATATGCCTCTTTTGTTGACTGCAGCACAAGGGTAAGGTGGAGCTCCCAGTAAATTCCGGTTAACATTGCTCAAAGCTCGTCGGTTGTGTCCGACCTCGGGCACAAACTTCCCAGTCCCCACCATTCTCATACCTCCTTTTAGATTTGATGAAGAAAATGAAATACCCATTTCAGAATTTTACCGTTTTACAGCTAAATTCAAAGATTCAAACCTGAAATGTTAAAGCCATGCTACCCCAGAAGAAGAAAATTTCTGGTTCGACCAAATTACCTTGGATCTTTGCAGCTCTAATCAACCCCGGATTATTCTCATCCGATCCCACCATTGTGATTATCTACAAATCAAAAGAAACCCAATTCATTAATCCTCAAAACACCCAGAAATTCAAAACTCCTACAACAGAACATTAAACTCCCTCTATCTACAAAACCCCATATCATAAAAACAAAATCCCATATCATGAAAAATCGAAAAAGAATAAAAGAAAACATGGATCAACAATCAAAGTCTATATCTTATGAAGGTCCAAGAAGAATCAACGAACCTACAAAGACCCTCTCCTCTCTTTACCGGAAATAAACTACTCAGAAAACCCAATTGAGAGGAGCAGTGGGGGCATTTATCTTGAAGTCTCTCCTCTTCCCCTCATTTCTCCCTCTTTGATTTAGGTTTTCGGACCAAGAAAAAAAAAGGTAAAGAACAACAAAAATTACGAAATGAAATTAAGAAGGGGCAAATGCTGGTTTTTTAAAAACAACGGCTATTAAACTGCAGCCGTCGGATATCAAGATGATCACAACGGTTGCCTTGCACTTTCAAAATTTTGGTTAGCTTCTTTTTGCTAGTTGGGAAGCGCTCTTGGCCACTTAAAGAAGGGGAAATTACATATAAACCTTACGTCACTGCTTTATCTTCTTTCCGGTCTTTTATAATTTAGCTACTTACTTATTCTTTCTACTTTACAATTTATTTATTATTTCAATTCTATAACAGAATTCACATTAGTTTAAAAATAAAAAATTAAAACTTATAAAAATATCAAAATACTCTTATTAAAATCAACAAAACCCTCTTATTACCACCACCATCCCATCATTACCACCACTACCCTCACTCCACCACCCCAAAAAAGGTGATATAGTGTGGTGGTGGTAAGGGTGGGTGGGTGGAGATGGTGGTTGGGGTGATGGTCGTAGGGTGAGGGTGGTGGCGGTGGCGGATTTGGGATGGTGGTGGTCATGGGATGAGGGTGGTGGGGTGGTAGAGGTGGATACTTTTATAAGTTTTAAATTTTTTGATTTTAGAATGTTGCTTTATCTTAATTGGCACTATTATAGCACTGAAATGACAAATAAATTATAAAATAAAAATAATAAATAGGTAGCAAAATTATAAAAGTCTAAAAGAAAGATAAAATTATAAAATAGAACTTATATGTAATTTTTCTATTAAAAAACGCCTATCTATCATTTTTTGCCAGGTGTCAAATAACTTTTTCAGGGTTTGTTAAAGTTAATTAATAAATTGAGCATTCTTAACGTTCGACTAAAGATGAAAATGTCTTAGTCTTGTCTAGTTTCTTCTTCAAGACATACAGACTCTCTTTCTAATCTAAAATCATGTATGCTGACGTTCGAATTTCGGTATTGAAAAGGGGACCAAAAAATATAGGTTGATGAGATCGTACGGTGATCTGCTGTTGGTTTGGCTTTGGGAGGACAACTAGAATATGCTTTTATGGAGGACACCAACATACTTTCTGGTGATATAAACTCGGGATGAAGGGTTACCATACGGCCTTTCACAGTATATTAATTTACATGAGTAATCAAGACCGTCCAATTTATTGACCATACCATTACAACCATAGTAATAAAGTTCAAAAAAATCACTGATTTCGGCCGCCAAACGAAACCGAAATATCCGAAATTCAGAGAAATTTTGTTGAATTTTTTTTAATTAAAATAATTGGCTGAAATAATGATCGAATTAGTTGAAATTTTGCAAAATTTTGGACTGAAATTTCGGATATTTCAACAAAATCTGTACTTTTTTGGCCGAAAAATCATCATTTCGTGTTTCGGAGGTAAGTCCGACACCGAAATTTAAAACTATGATTACAACTAATAATCAAAAGAAAACCGTCTGTGATTTTTGCTCATGATACTCAAGGTTTTTTGAATAGGAACCAAGGACCGAACCGGAATCGGCCAATAAGGTCCATATCGGAGATCTGGTCCAATACTGGTCAATCCACTCCGGTACAGAAGTATCAGATCGTCTTTCAAAACTTTTAGGTTCAAAAAAAAAATGGATCGACAATATAGGAACAGTCCAAATCGATACTAATATGGACTGTCTATTCACAAATTAAAAAAAAATGAAAAAAGAAAAAAGAACCGGTTGTACTAGTCATCAGACCAATACCGATTGTGCCAGTCCAATCCAAAACCTAATGATACAAAAGTGTGTCGTCATTTGGGACCGAACCGTTGATGAGGTCCGGTCCCCATACGAACCAGAACAATGGTGATGCTTCCGATGGCATGGACCACATCATATCATGTAACCCTACATAAAATCGGCAACCGGGTGTTTCAATTAAGGTGGGGTATGGAGTGCCGGTCAGATGCGGGTGAATGTGGTTGGCATCCTATTGGCCCACGTCATCCAACTTCAAGGGTACAACGAAACAAAAAAAACCTTTATAGATTTTTTTTCTTTCACATGTGCAGTGATGACTTTTGGGTGATGTGAGCCAATAGAGTGTTGCTCGTACATGTCTGTTGCTGTAAGGTTTAGGGTCGATCGTTGTTCAATGCTTTTGGGCTGCGTTTAGCCCAGCTTGTGCTTATGGATAAGCACTCATTGGATAAGTTACTCAATGGGAGCACTTATCCACAACAACAATAAAATTGCTTATTTGAAGAAAATAATATTTGCTAAAATACATTTATTTAAGTGTTTATGAAAGTTTAGGGGTAAAATAAGTATTATAAAAATATTATTAAAGTTTAGAAATAACATTTATTTAAGTGCTTATAAAAATTTAAGAGTAAAATAAATATTATTAAAATTGTGAAATAACTTATCGCATAAAAATTTGAAAAAAGCTGGTGAGAGTAACTTTTGCTTATGAATAACCTTCCTCTACCATTCTTGGGTAAGCAACTTATCCATGAGGACTATCAAATACATATTTAATTGTATTTAATTTAAAATAATGCTTATATAACCTATAAGAAGCCGGGCAAACCAAACGCAGCCGTGAAAGATAAGTTACTGATTTGAAGACATACCGTGGCATCATGTGATTGATCTCGGAAGCAACATCACTCGATTATATCGATTTGCGTTTGTAAAAGTAAGAAAAGTCAAATCATGGGGATCAGTTCAAGTTTTGAACTATATTGCTGATGGGATGTGTTCAAGCAGTGACAAAGTTGATTTATGGCTGTTGTAACAACTGGTCGTACAACTACCGGTGTGCGGCTCAGTTGGTAGCAAGCTGTGTTCTAGTTGGCGTCTCCGACAAGTATAGAGTTTGAATCTCAGTGAAAACACTCGTGATTAGGAATTTACGTTAAATGCTCCTACCCCTAACGTGGAGTAGTCTCACAACTAAATAAGTGTAAGGATACCACGTGGTTAAGACCAATAAAATAAGAACAAATAGTTGTACAATAATGACAATTCACAATGGGTGGAAAATTTGACTTTTTAACTTACCACTTTCGCTGAGCGAGGGCTAAGGGAATCTATTTTACCTACTAAATACTAGGGCTGCGTTTGGTTTTCGTCATTTTTGTAGGAAAAGAAAAGGAAAGTGAACCTCACTTTTCTTTTTATTTTGGTGTTTGGTTGCATGAGAAAAGGAAAAAATGGTGAGCCTCACCATTTTTTTAAGGAAAAAAATAGGTATAAACGTTTTCTGACTAATTTGATGCGATTTTGAGGTAAAAGAAAAAGAAATTTTTTTTCTTCCCCTTCTACCCTTCTCAAAAACCCCTATTTACAATAGTGACATTCATATATATAAATTTAAAAAAAGTCTTATTAACTAAGAAACAATTAATAAGATAATCAATATAATATATTATATTATAATATAATATAATATTATAATATATAATATAATATAGTATATTATTATAATAATATTTTATGAGCCTAAAATGCTAAATAAATATTTAACATTGCATAAATATGATTTATGTTAGAAGGGTAAAAAGGGAAATTGTGTTCAGGATTCTTATGACTTTCTTGCTAACCAAACACATTATGCAAGATTTTCATTCAGAATCATTCAATTTTTCTGCAACAATCAAACATCAACAAGAAACTTATTTTCACTTTCTTTTCACATTACTTTCTTTTTCTTTTCATTTTCTTTTTCCTTTGACATACTTTGACGCTAACCAAACGCAGCGTAGGGTTGTCAATTGGTTCTAAAGTCGGTTTGATTTATTATTTATTTATTTGGTTTGGTTATGGTTTAGAAAACAAAAAACTAAATTATTTTGGTTTGATCTTTGATTAAGCCTTCAACAAAACTGAATCGAATTGAAATAATTCAAGTAAATTATGTATATATTGTAGTATGTAGATATGAGAAATGGTATGGGCAAATAGCCCAATAATAGACCGACAAGTGTCAGGACTATGATCAACATGTAGCAAGATCTCCACTGATACTTATGGATAAAACCCTCGGAAACTTCCTAAGGAAGAACTCCAATAGGCTCAAAGAATGTAGAGCCGAGACAGGGATATAGAGAGAAGGTAGTGCGCTACCATAATGACTCTTTACATTACATAAATCACATGATGAGCAACACGCTTACAATGAGTTTACAATAAAGTTGTTATCAACCTATACTCCACAGCGAGATATCGATAAAGATATGCATCTCTACTCATACTTTAAGAGCCCACCTGTAGCGAGATATCCTCTCAAACTGATTATACTTTGAGAGCCCACCTATAGCTGGATATCCTCTCAAACTAATTATACTTTGAGAGCACACCTATAGCGGGATATCCTCTCAAACTGATTATACTTTGAGAGCCACCCGTAGTTGGATATTCTCTCAAATTGATTCTATTTCGAGAGCCCACCTGTAGTGGGATATCTTCTCAAACTACTATACTTTGAGAGCTCACTTGTAGTGGGACATCTTCTCGAATTGTCATACTTCGAAAGCCCACTTGTGTTGGGACATCCCTTCGGATTGACAACCCTTGAGGCGCACCTCACATTCATCAAAGAGATGCGTCTCGGTGAACACGTCGATATGATTTTATACCTAAGGTGAGAGACCTCCTTGGATTCTATAAGACGTCGATACTCCACGACGGGATGCCGGTACTACCTCTGTATAGAGTGAAGGTCGAATGACGTTGAAAACAATACTACCTCCGTCTAGAGTGAAGCTCGAATGACGTCAAAGGCAATACTATTTCCGTCTAGAGAGAGTCTCAACGACGTAGAAGGTGGTGCATACCTCCGTCCAGAGAGAGTCACAACGACGTAAAAGGTGATACATACTTTCGTCTAAAGAGAGTCTCAACGACGTAGAAGGTGATACATACCTCCGTCCAGAGAGAGTCTCAACGACGTAGAAGGTGATACATACCTCCGTTTAGAGAGAATTTCAACGACATAGAAGGTGATAATACCTCCGTCCAAAGAGAGTCTCAACGACGTACAAGGTGATGCATACCTCCGTTTAAAGAGAGAAAGAGAGAGTATAAACGATGTAGAAGGTGATACATACCTCCGTCTAGAGAGAGTCTCAACGACGTAGAAGGAACGTCTCTATCTAGATGGAACCTCGACGATGTAGAAGGTCACATGGTCTCGAAAGTGCTTAGGTTTGAGAACCTCAAAAGTACTAAGACCAATAGCTTCAATGACGCCAAGACTAGACAGTCTCGACGACGCCAAGACTAGATAGTCTCGACGACGCCAATGCTAAGTAACCTTCATTATCGCTTGATGAATATCTACTGATCGCCAACGCCCGAGGCATCATGAGTGTGACATATAGGGGGACTCGCCGAACTCTTGTCATGTCATCAACTATATGCCGTGTCACGGTTTTCAGTGGCAAACATGTAATTTGTCAATATGACTCAGGATTGGTCCGCCTAAAAGACTGGGGTAATTAATGCATGTTACCTCTGGTTAGCATTTTAACACCGTTATAAACGGTTTAACATAACTTAACTTCCGTTATCTTTCTCCAAAGTTCTATAAATAACGACTGACTTTCATTGAAACAGAGATGATGAGAGATTGACAAAAAGGGAGACCGCTGATGAAATTCCCAGACCTTGAACTACGTCTGACTTGATCCATGTTTGGGTACATAGGTAGCCTGCAAAAGGTTCAGTCATAATCTCAATTAGAGCCATAGGGGTTGGAGAATCTCTAACACCTTGACCAATTATTTCCCTTAGTATACTCTTTGATTCTTTTAGAGATGAGATACAGTCACTCGTTGATTTAGGTTCCCGTCGATCAGTAATCCTAGCGTTGGTGACTTCCTCACAAAACCACCCACTATATAACACACACACACACACACACACACACACACACACGTGTCTATGTGTGTTTTATAGAGAAAATAGTATTAATTTTGCCAAATTGAACCAAAAAACCGAAGCTTTTGGCTTCTATTTTGGTTTGGTTCGGTTATCGGTTTAGTGTAATGTAATTTAATTTGGTTTAGGCTTGACCACTCAAAAAACTAAACCAAACCGACTTTCACTCCTACTAAACAACCAATTCTTAAACTTTATCTATCCTAATCTAATCATACATGTACTTCAATTTTGCTTTTATATATCATTATAATAATTGTCTTAAAAAATTAAGAGGATATTTTTTCTCCCCATTTTGTTCACTTAGTGTGTTTTAATTCAAGCTGTTGAACTATTTGGTATACATTGTTGTGTCATTCTCTAACAACTTAATAAGTCTTGATGGTCATTTTTGGCAAGGGTACCATGTCGGCACTTAAGGATGACATGGCGGGTCCATGTCCTATAATTGTCATGTCATTGCCTTTGAACCGCCAAGAAAATGAGATTTGAGACATTAAGGACCTTTTATAAATATGGTCAGATTGGGTTCGTTGGCCATCCCCAGTGAGCGAATCGAAACTTTGACGAGTTCATTTGGTGTCCCGAATTTGTCAACAAATATCGCAAAAAGAATAGAAATGGACTTTTCGCCAAATTGTGTAAATATGAGAAAATGAGAAAGTAGCAAACTGACAAAACACTCTGCCGAGTCGAAGCCAGGCATAGAGGGTACCTTAGCATATTTTGGGTTGTTGAGGTACCCAACCACCCCTGCAACATGCATGGGTGGGCGCTTAGGCCAAATGGCCTAGGCGCCTAGGCCTGCCAAGGGGGGCCCGACAGGGTGCTAGCTTGGCAAACCTTGTTTGCACCCGCGACCCAGAGGTCTTGAGATACCCAATATTTGTTTGAATAAATCCCTGACATAGAATGAGATGGCAAAATTCAGAATCGTGTCAGGCACGACACGACTAATTTATGAATAATTGGTTAAGTAATTGACTAAATATGTGTATGTTATTTGCAGAAGTTCGTCCGAGAGGAGATCTCTGTCCTAGGCGAGAGCTCGTCAATGGGGGGTTTCTGGCGTCCTTAAGGTGTGGCAGACACGGACACGAGTATCGTCGTCGGTCGAGCCAAACCTCGGCACGCTGACCTATGGTTTGACAAAGTTGAGTGACAACAAGATGTTATCTCTTATGTTGCGAGTAACGAGTTACCATTAATGAAAGATAATTAAATTGATCGTTACAATAGACATTAATTCAACCGTTATGTATATTAATGTGATTGTTACAATGTTGATGAGGGAAATTACTGTGTTGTAGTTACAAGTGAGAAGAATGGTGATACTTGCCACCATCCTAGAGGCCTTCCTTGGCATATACAAAGCCTAGGAGGCTTTGGC
The DNA here is from genome assembly GCA_031762675.1 of Pachysandra terminalis. NCBI lineage: Eukaryota > Viridiplantae > Streptophyta > Magnoliopsida > Buxales > Buxaceae > Pachysandra > Pachysandra terminalis. The sequence goes on from JAUPMG010000004.1 coordinate 18,680,112, forward strand.
CAAAGGAGAAAACAAGTGTTTGAGTGAGAAGATTATTGTCATTTCTTGTTGCACTCAACACTTAGCTTCAGACTTAGGAGATCTTCTGCAATGATGTGAATTTTTCTTAAGTGATTTTGTGCTTGATTAAGGATCAGAGTTTTATTTCTATTTATCTTCTTTTGTTTACCGCAAGGTTAATTCGGACCATCGCAACGGTCGTGATATCGCCCTATAATCTGAGGCGCTACACGCCTAAGCGTGGCCCGTTTATGTTTGATGTGTGGCAAGGATCACTTAGAACCTTTATAACCTTGATGTGTGGCCTTGATTTAATTGATTTCCTTATTGTTTGAAATGGATGGTTTAGTTTAGAGAGACTTGGTAGTTGGTAGAGGGGTTTACCAACCCCACTCATGTTTTGATCCAAGGGTTGAGATCCTTGGTTGTTGAGATCAAGGAATAGATCCTTGACAAATGTTAGACCTAGATTGTAGGGGATGGCCCTCTCATGTTTTGTCTCTACTTGCATGGGAAACAAAACACGAGCCTTTGGTTTTGCTTGAGGAAGCTTGGAGAAGAGTTGGAACTGATTTTGTGCTAATTTCGTATTGCTTTTCCCTTCATTTCTAAGGCAAGTAGATTAGCTCAATAAATTCTTGGTATGATATGGGTGCTATGGACATTTTTCCATGATTTTCATCTTCCTACTCATATTCTCTTTGTATAAATATTCCATGTTAGTATATGAACATGTTGATGATTTGGAATGTTTGAATATCAATGTATGTTGTGTAAAATGCATTTGTAGTGATTTATTTGATGTTTGGAAACCTCATGAATTGCCTTTTGAGAGAAAACGGGAGAAATTGCCCTACCGCGTGGTTCGACGATCGGTGGGCCAAACTCCTTTAGGAGCCTTCGGCGATTTACTCGGTGCGCCGAGAATTTTTGGGAATTTCTTGGGTTCTGGAAGGATCGCCGAGATTGGCTCGGTGCACCGAATCTCAGAGTGACACCTTCAGGTCCTCGGATGGATCGCCGAGACCCACTTCAGTGCACCAAGGAATACGCCGAAGGGTGCGCTGAGACCTCACCGAAGCTCATAAGTTTGAATCTTCATTAAGACTTCCATACTAAGGTTTAATTAGTCTTGGATTGACGTGAAATGTGGATGCTTGTGATTCTAAAATGACTCTTACACTTTTCCAACTTTATGTACATAAGTATGCATCAAAGATGAATAAATTGTAGACTACAGTTGTCACATGTGAAGGATAACAATATTTAATCATATTTAACTTATATTTCACCTTGTACACTAGCAGTTGAATGCGTAGTTAATGTGCACTTCATCACTCGCACGACATTGACTCTCGCCCTTGATATGGTCCATGAGTAATATCCCTCTTTCTGAGTTCCACATGCTGGATCTCGAGAATTTATCAAGAGTGTCATGATCTGTAAATCATGATGAGTGAGGAGACTAACATAATGAGTTGAAGGATTAGCTACCCCAATACACTTATTTTGTCCTATGAACACAATTCCCAAGGATACTTGGATGTATTTTCAGAGAGAATTCTCTGTTGATTGTTAATGGTTATGTTTCCTGAGTAAGTCTTACGCTAGAGAAGGCCTTGGAGTGATACCCTTGATCAAAAATAAGTGGGGGGATTGTGTCTCCTAGGTTGAAAACCCTTGCAACTATGTTGTACACATCTTGAGAGTGACCCTGTATGGGGAGATGGATCATGACGACATTGTAACGACCCGAATTAAACATAAATATCAATTGGAAAACTTAAGGGCAAAATAGTAATTTGGAAAATTTTAGCTTAAATTCACTAATTAATTAGGATTAGGACACTTAAAGAACTACTAATCACATAAGACTTTATAGACCTCCTTAAAACATTAAAACTGATTAGGTTAGCCATAATCAAATTAAGATACAAAATATGTCAGATAACCCAACTTAATAATTAATAAGTAATATAATGCATGCGATCGAGCACAGTGACATAAATCCTTACAGATTTAATTAGACGAATAAAGTATTGTCTGATTTAATTCTCTGCAATAGTTCTTGATCTGTTATTTAAGCATGTTTATGTTTTGAATCCTTGTTATGTCCATTTCCTTGTTTTGATCGCCGATCGGATTGGAGCCGACCATGCAATCTTGTTTGTGATGATTGTGGTCCTAGTGCTTTATATGGTAGTGATCCTTTAGGTGTTTGAGCTAATGGCAAGATTGTAATATGAATGGATAGATATAGGTGTATGGTTAGGATTGTAGTTGTTGTCAGGTGTGGCTTAGATTGAGTGGGTAGGTTTCATGGGGTAAGATGAGAGTGGTTGTCTTTGAAGGGCTAGGATTGTGACACATGGCATGGGGTGGCTTGCTTGGGAAGTCATGAGAAAGAATCTCATTTTGGTTAATTTGGTTGGGTTCATTGGGGTTAATTGGGTTTAGTTTCATTTGGGTTAATTGGTTTGGGTTCATTTGGCTTAATTGGGTTTAGTTTCATTTGGGTTAATTTGGTTTAGTTTCATTTGGGTTAATTGGTTTGGGTTCTTTTGGGTTAAAGTGGTTTGGGTTCATTTCATTTGGTTTAAGAAGAGAAAAAGAGGGTCTCAAACCTCTTTCTCTCATTTTGGGTTTTGGAGGCTAGGGCTCGAGGCTTGGAGCATGGAGGAAGAAGGGAAGGGTTGCAATGAAAAGAATTGGAGGGTGAAATCAAGATCTTGCTTGGAATAAGTTATGTATTAAATTTATGAATGTAGTTAGGTTAAATCTTAGGTTTCTAAGCTTTTATATATATTCTTCAAGTTATTGCAATATGTTAAAATG
>JAUPMG010000004.1:18703810-18715455 GCA_031762675.1 Pachysandra terminalis
AGAGAGAGAGAGAGAGAGAGAGAGAGAGAGAGAGAGAGAGATGGATGTTCTTTATATATGTTGGTCTGGGCTGCACCGAAAAGGCTAAAAAAAGTTAAAAAATAAAAAAGAAGAAAAAGAAACTTATATTTTTGCACATGTAATATAGTATTATATTAATATTTTCTTTATAAATGTTGGTCCAGGTCGGGCTTTTTGAGCTGTACAAAACTTCAGCCCGAACCCAGAGCCTAGATCAAACCCAAACGCAAATTTACTCACGAGTTTGGGCTCTTATTTCGGGCGGGCAGAACTTACAGTCTAACTTGAAGATCTACATTATCTGCAAGTAAAAGACACCAAGGCACCTCCTTTAGGATATGAGTTATTAATCTATCTATAATTGGAAACCTAAAGGAAAGGACTCATGATTTATACAAATCATTACTTGAAACTTATTTGTCTCGTTACCCGCTACTCTTACCCTAATTTGCCCTCCCTTATACATGTGCTTAGTAATCTCAACTTAATGTACGTGATTGGTACTACTTTCTTTCCCAGAACCCAATAGATTCACTCTATGAAGTATTTCATATGCTTTTTTTTTGGATCAATAAAAACTAAATGAAGGTTTCTTCTCCTCTTAAAACTTCCCCACAAATTGTCCAAGTGAAAAGACAGTCCCAATATTAGACCTCTTTTGCATAAAGCCAAAATGATTTTTCAACCCTCGACTTATTCGTTTTACCTTTTTTTTTTTCCTTATCAGTCCGTCCCATAATTTTTTGGTATGATCCATAAGCTTTATTCCTCAATAATTAATTCAATTTTGGATGAATCTTGTATTCTTATATATAGGTAATAAAGTGCTTTTACTCTAAGCATTTGGCATTTTTTCATTTATCAAAATTCTATCAAATAGTTTGATGATCTACCAAAATATACAAACTATCCCATGCGTTTTCCACACTTCAATTGAATATCATCTAATCTAGAACCTTTTCTATTTTCATCTTACCTAAAGCTCCCTTCATTTCAGTAACCCTAATTCTACAAACACAGTAGTGTTCTCTTGACTCTTTTATTTACATCTTCACCTAAAATAAAGGTCTCCATCCCTTTGCCATTTTAATAAACTTTTTGGAAATAATCTCCCTTCCTTTGTTTAATCTCAAATTTTCAACTTATTACTCTTAATGCATCTAACTTTGATCTAAATCTTTGTCTTTTTGCCTTGGTTATTATCTTCTTGATTTCATTTCTTACACTGATTTTTGTTTTAAGTTTGCCTTTTGATTTTTTATTAATTTCCTTTCTGAGTCTTAAAATAACGCCTCTCTTCTTTAGCACCCTTTGGAACCTCATCACGCCAAGTTTCTGCATGATTGACTTTACCTTTGGATCCTCTTAAGAGCTCTTTCCCCACTCTTTTAATTCAGTTGGCCATTTCATCCCATATCTATGTAGCCTCCATTTCTAATTCCATGTTCCCTCTTTTATTAATTTATCTGTAGAAAATATAATTTTTTCTCCTTTTAGGTTCCATCGTTTTATTTTTAGATTTTATAATATTTTTTTCCTCTCGCACAATAATACAAACATCCATTACCATCAACCTATATTGTGAAATTGAGCTTTCTTATGGAATGACCTTGCAATTTGCTAACTCATTCTTCTTAAGAAGGAAATAGTTGATTTGGCTCCAGTTTGGTTCACTCTTGAAGTATTTTAAGAGTGAATGTGGAATGTATTCTCTTTTGAAAGAAAGTATTTTAATGCAAAAGTACAAGTCACTTTAAATTCAAGAATTGTTTTCCCATCTCATTTTTATTATCTATGCTTCGTACTTCATGTATTATATCATATTATCTATTTTTTTTTTCAACATGCCTATTTGGGTCCCCACCTATAAATACTCTCTTCATTGAGAATTCCTTGGATAAGTTCATCCATTTCTTCTCAAAGTTGTTTTTGATGTTTTCCTCCAATCCTAGTTAAAGAGCATAGGCACTCATGAGGTTAATTTTTTTGACTTAAAGACTAATTTACTATTATTGACCTATTGATAATTCTACAACATTATCCTTCATTTCCCTGTCTACCATTCGTACACGATTTCTATTGTTACCTTTTCCTATATATCAAAGTTTATACTCATCAACCTCCTCAACCTTGTCTCTTTTATATTTTGTATCTGGTGTACGCATTTTATTAATTCTTTTTTTTTTTTTTTAAATAAATTACCCATTCTAACATCTTCCCTATCAGAGTCCTTGCATTCCAAGTAGCTTGGTGAATTCTACCTTCTTGGGCTAGTTTGGGTATTTAGACTACCTTCTTTAACTTGTGATAATAGCATAAGCTCACTCTGGAAAAAATGGAAATCATGCTATATTTAGGAATAAACAATGAAAAACTGCCATTAATAACTGTTGTTATGGTGCATACCACCCCGGTTACCAACTCTACCTTAGCCCCAAAGGTAAGTACTTCAGTTGTTTAGTATCTTGACAGTAAAGGGGCACTGCCCATTGATTCAAGTATAGGCATATTGTTAATCTAAATAGAAATATAGAGATAGTTGAGATGGAATCTGTTTTAAGCTGATAGTTATTTTTTATTCGTCGCAGGTTATGAAGTTAGAAGAATGAAAGCTTTGAATATCATGGGGAAATGTGGTCAGAAGAGTAATTCATCACCCTCAACTCATCAAGTCCAGTCAGAGAAATGATCATCAGCGATGAACAATGTTCAGTGTTGTTCTCTGACGATGATAATTAGAAGCTAATTGTTTCCCATCAAGGTTGTTGGCTTCTTGGGTCTCGTCGATTTCTTTTTTCTGGGTTTGTTCTCTGTAATTGCCGTTGTGATTCCTCGGAGCTCTTTCAGTTCTAGAAGAGAAAGCAATTGGGAACTACAGTCATGTGCAGTTGTTTCATTAAGTTGTTCTTTGTGGCTTTTCTTATCTGTTTTGATGGAAATCTTGTTCTTGTTAATTAAACTCGTCGTAGCTCCAGGGTGTATAACTAGGGATGGCAATGGGGCAAGTTAAAACTGGTAATCCGCTCTGCCTCCCCCTAATGGTTAGGGTTTGGCTCAACCCGCTCCATTGCCATTCACCTATGTTTTAAATATTTGTTTTATGTATAAATATATGTTTTATAAGTAAATGTGTAAAAAATTAAAGATTTAACTTAATAAAACATTTATTTAAAAAACCTTGTAACTGGGTCAAACCTGACTTGCTACTGCCCTGATAGGGTTAGGAGTGGGTTTGGTATTAGGGAGACTTTTTGGGACTGGTTAGGGTTTGTCAAAACCTGTCCTGAACCTGCCCCGTTGCCGTGTGGGCACAGTAAGAGTTGTGCCTGCCGGGTATGCGAGCTGGCACAGCACGATAAGATCCATGCTGCGCCACCGTGGGCAATGAAACCCTGGCAAGGCACGGTCAATCATGCCGGGCCACCGGCCCGGCCTGTTGTACACGGGCTACCCCGACTTTTGAACAAGTGTTTTAAATTTTGATAACGCACGTGTCTGAAAGTCAGAAGCTACCTCCGAAAGAACAGTCAAGTCAGAGATTCAGTTTTTAAGTGGCGAGCTTCCTATCCAGCAGCAGCAGCTACGTGCAGTGGTGCTCGAGGGGTATACTTGTCATTTAATTGCCGTCGTCTAGTAATTTTCCCGCCATCCTAACAATCTGAGCTTTGATTGTATATTGCAATCTCTCCAGAATGAATTCCATGCTTCTGTAGTCTGCACCATCAAATGTAGTCCAATCACCCGCGATTCAGGTGATGTCATCCTCTGATCTGAGATGTTTAGATTATCAATTCAATCAGGATCATTCAATCTCTTGACTCTTTGATACGTGACAAATAAGTTGACAAATTGGATAAAGATTAATAACTGAAAATAACCGCCCAATTCAAACCTTTCTCTGTTGAGACAGAAACCGCTCAAACTACTACATAAGAGACCCATCTGAAATCATCTAACTTTTTTTTTTTCCAGATTCGTCTTAGATGTTTTAGCCTAAATGATGAGCCAAACTACAGGTTCCCCTATTACTTCCCTACAACCAAGCTTCCAACGCTACGGGTCTCTGATTGTCTTTGCTGACAACGGCGGAACGCAAGAAAATTGCCGGAAAAAGAGATCAAAACTGGCTCATGCCACCATTGGAGCAAACCCCAGTTCCTCTTCAAAGCCAAAGCCTGGAAGGAAACGAGACCAGGGTGCTCCGAAGATAACCCGCCCGTGTAGCGAGTGTGGCAAGCAATTTTGGTCATGGAAGGCCTTGTTTGGACACATGAGGTGCCACCCGGAGCGTCAATGGCGCGGGATAAATTTGCCGCCGAAATTCCGACGACATCCGTCACCGGAAAACCCGGTTGAGGATCTCGGATCCCATATGACCGAGGAGGACCACGGGGTTGCCACATGTCTCATAATGTTGGCAAATGGGTTCAATGCAGTAGATACATCAATGAATGGAGAGATGGACGAGGTTGGACCGTCCGGTTCGGGTTGTCGATTCGAGTGTTCGAGTTGCAAGAAGGTGTTTGGGTCCCACCAGGCTCTAGGGGGTCACAGGGCAAGTCACAAGAACGTTAAGGGTTGCTTTGCTATGACAAGGAATGAAAGTGAAGAAGAAGACGAAGACATGATGGTTATGGTTTTAGGGCACAAGTGTTGTGTTTGTTTGAAGGTTTTCTCAAGTGGTCAAGCCCTTGGTGGACACAAGAGGTGTCATTGGGAGAAAGGGGACGACTCGTTGAGTCGACCAGGTTTGGATCCCTACATGTGCAGGGAGGGTTGTTGGGGTTGTGACTTGAATTTGCCTGCTCCAATAGATAACAATGAGGATTCATCTTCTAGTTCTTCAGAACTTGGTTTGGATCTAAGGTTGGGGATTTGAGGAGCAGTGTTGTTAGTTAGGGTTTGCTTGCTCTCATATTGAGACTAATAGATATGTTGTTTAATTCTTCCCAAAATTGTGGAGGAGTTTGTAACTTGATTAAACCACTTTATTTTTCATTTATTAGTAGTAATAATTAACTGATTAGTGAAGATTGTTGGTTCTGATTCTTTGTCCTTAAACTTGGGTTTTCAATGACCCGGGATCGTCTGCACCGAGAATCGTTCACGATTGGTGCATCAGGGATGTGCTTGGTCCATTTTTTCTTTGGTCTATTTTTATTTAAAAATAAAATTAGGATTATTTTCACTCACATTTTTTAAAATTGTAATAAAAATCGTGTAGCGTAGGCATTGCGATTTTTTTTTGGGAAAATTACAGATAAGCCTTGTTTAATTTAGAGGCTTATCCTCTTTTCACTCCTCTACAAAATAGCTACGTACTTATAATTCTTACTTTACAATTTAGTTATCATTTCAGTCTTATAATACTGTCAACTGGGACGATATATCCGAATCTTTCAAATTCATGCTTTGCAAGACATTAAAGCAAATCATAAATGCTTTTATTTGACTTTTTTGTTATTTAGAACCCAAAAACAAACAAATGTTTTAAATTGATTTTTTTTTTTTTATATATATATCAAGAACCCTAAATGAAAATATGCTTTTAATTTTTTTTTCTTGAATTGTTTTTTCTTCAATAAGAACTCATAAATTATAATCTAAAAAAACAGAAAATGATTTGTTTTTTTCCAACGATTAGAGAGAGGGGGGAAAGGGTTTGGTGGTTTTATTAAGGGTATTTGGGTGCTTTGATAAGTTTAAATTTTTTTTAATTACTTTAAAATCTTGCTTTAATATTTTGCAAAGAATAAATTTGAAAGAGTCTATTATATTGTCCTAGTTGACACTATCATAGGACTGAAATGATAAATAAATTATATAATAAAAAGCATAAGTAAGTAGCTATTTTATAGAGAAGTGAAAAAATGATAAGCCTCTAAAATAAGGCTTATCCGTAATTTTCTCCTTTTTTTTTTTCAAGGATATAATATAATCTATAAATAAAAAAAAAATGACATCACCACTTTTTGTAAGTGATAAGACAGGAAAGTTAATGGAAGGGTGGTTTCTGTAATGTAGTACAAAACCTTATAACATTTATGTCCAGTTATCAGAGCTGTGAGGGGTTAAGTGAATTTAACCCTATTTTTTATGCTCTATGGCAAAATTTAGGATCCAAGGCTAAAGAACGCATAAGGGTTTCATTCATTCCTCGAAAAAAAACAATTATATAAGGTCCTGGGTATCAAAATGTGCATAGTTTGGGTAGTAAGGAATGTTTTGCTTTTTTGTTTTGTATGTAGGTTCTAAGGATTTCCATATAACATATTAAACTCATTAGTGAGGTAATCTCATAGCATTATGATTAAAATTTTACCTTTTGAAACTTGTACCATGATGGGTGACTAAGGTTGCGTTTGGCCCGGCTTGTGCTTATGGATAAGCACTCGTTGAATAAGTTGCTTAATGGGAACACTTATCCACATCAACAATAAACTGCTTAATTGAAAAAAATAGCATTTGGTAAATACATTTATTTAAGTGCTTATGAAAGTTTAGGGGTAAAGTAGGTATTATAAAAATATTATTAAAGTTTAGAAATAACATTTATTTAAGTACTTATAAAAGTTTAGGGACAAAATAGATATTTTAAAAATATTACTAAAGTTGTGAAATAACTTTACGCATAAGAGCTTGGGAGAAGCTACTCTCAGCAGCTTCTCCTTACGGGTAGCTTTCCTCTAGTGCTTATGGGTAAGCATTTACCCATAAGCGATACCAAACACATATTTAATTTTAAAAAAGTGCCTATATAAGTTATAAGCTGCAACAAGTACTCATAGAAGCAAGGCAAAACGCAGCCTAAGAGAGTTTCGTAACATTAGTGATTGAAAATTAGAACGAAATCTTAAATAAAAGAAAACCGTCTGCGCTTTTTTACTTGTGATGTCTCTTGCTACACCGTTCACATGATGCCACAAAGAGACATCCATGAAACTGACAACCTATGGTTCCGAGTAGGACTGTCAACGGATCGGATCTTGATCTGATACAGTCCTAGTTCTGAGTAAGGCAGGCATCGATTTAGAATCAATGCGTCGTAGTTGGCATTTGGCATTGCTTTTATAAGCACTTATTGCAGCTTATAGCTTATATAAGTACTTATTAAATTTAAAAACGTGTTTGGCTGGGCTTATGGGTAAGTGTGTATCCATAAGCAGTAGAGGAAGGCTACCCAAAAGGAGAAGCTGTTGAGAGCAGCTTCTCCCAAGTTAAAATACCTATTTTACTCCTAAACTTTTATAAGCACTTAAATAAATGTTTTTACCAAACACAATTTGCTTCAAGTAAGCACTCACTTATCCAATAAGTGTTGATCCATAAGCACAAGCCAGGCCAAACGCCACCTTGGGATTTTTAAATTGATAGATTGTCGGTTTCATGGATATTTCCATGGCATCATGTGATTAGTGCCACAAGGAACATCGCAAGCAAAAATCGCAGATGAATTACTTCCATCCTAAATGAGGATTTTGACCATAAAGCATTATGGTTAATAAGAATAGTTTTTTTTAGCTACAATTGAAACACACTAATTAAAGGAGAGAATTTGAAAATATAAATGTACTATAGAATGTGTGTGCAGAGAAATTATTTGCATTAGTGTGGGGTGTGTTGAACTTAAGGATGGCAATGGGGAGGGTTAAATGGATAATCTATCCCGTCCCTAATGATTAGGGTTTGGTAACCCATAAATCCGATTTGGGTTCGACTTAACTCACTCATTGCCATTCACTTATATTTTATATGTATATTTTAATTTTAAAAAATAAAACATTTGTTTTTAATAGTTCTTATAACCGGGTCGAACCCACCCCAACACCACCCCGTTAGGGTTAGGAGCTGGTTTGGTATTAGGGGTCTCCTTTAGGAACGGATTAGGGTTTTCAAAACTTACCCTGAACCCATGTCGTTACCATTCCTAGCAAAGTTTAATGTACCAAGGCCGAGTATCAGACGGATGGTATCGGCTGGTCTAGATCCGATACAAAAGTGATGGACCGATTATACAATTTTGAAATAAAAAAAAATGGATTGGATCAATCATAGTGATATCAGTCCGGACTAGACCAGTCCAGATCAAATTCAATCTGGACCATCCAATATACAAATTAAAAAAAACAAAAAAAAATATTGGACCGATTGTATCGGTCACCGAACCAGTTACTAACCGATCCAAACCAATATCGATTGTACCAGTCTGGTTCAAAACCTCACGATACAAAAATTTGTATCGCGGTTTGAGACCAGATTGTTGAGGTTGAATTCGGATATGAATCAGACCGGACCGGTCCGGAGAACCATGATCCCTGGGGAGGACAGTCCAGAAGATCCTCTTGTGGCTCAGGTCACCCTATTACCCATCTTCTTCTCAGCCTTTGCAGTACTATTCACTATATTCCCTACAAAGCGACCCTTTACTGCCTCGTCTAAAGCACACGTTTCGATGGCTTTTGGGTCTACGTAGCATCGTCTGGTACAAGTGGTTGTGAAAAAGTTCAAGAAAAGATAACGGCTACATGGGTGAATGACGTTCTCAAATATTTCAGCTTTTTATCTCACCTCAGGCTTTCCATTCTGCTTATCCCACCATGTAAATTTCACGTAATATGAGAATATAGACGGAGATTCCAATTTATCACGAGTTATTCAATTATTTTTTGAAGGCGCTTTAATGATTTGAGTTATCGTTAAACTAACTTACCTACTTGGTTTCATTTATGATCCTACTCTTTTTGGTTTTTCCTTAAATACACACCTAATGTTTCATGGATTGGACCGATCTGATCTGTACTGCTCGGGATCGGCCAAGATCGGTCCGGTAGTTGTATCGTGAGGCTTTGGATCGGATTGGTCCAACTAATTCTGTTACGGATCGATCGGTACAATCAAACCAACGACTAATCCAATCGGTCTTATCGATCCAATGTTTTTCTCGCTTGCTTTTTTTTTTTTTTAATTTATAAATTGAATGGTCTATTGATTTGGACCAATCCGATAGTGATTGGTTCGGTCGATTTATTTATTTTTTTATATATAAACAAAAAAACTAAGTGATCCATTTTTGTACACCCTACCCGATCCGGTCCCGATCCTGAGACTTTATACATTGTACACGCATGCATATTTCTAGGGATGGCAAGGAAGCGGGTTTGACAAAGTCCTATTCCATCCCCTAAAGAACCCCATAATACTAAATTCGCTCTCAAGTTTTAACTTTATTAGGGCAGATTTAACCTGCTTGTAAGTTATATTAAAAATAATTTTTTTTTAAGTTAAATTTTTTTTATTTTTTAGATATATTTGCTTATAAATATATATAACTAAAATATAGGTGAATGACAATAAGATAGGTTAAGGGCAAGTTGAGTCAAACTCGAACATGATTTATTGGTTATCAAACCTTAACTATTAGGGGCGGAGGCAAGATGGGACGGGCTAGGCTAGGCCTGTCAATGGGTCGGATCTTGATTCGATATCAACCTAAATCTGATTTAATTGGATTTTTACTCGATTAAAGATCTGTCAGGTCAGATTCGGATTCGAATAAATGAATCCGTTTATAATCAGATTCGGATATGGATGGATACAATCCGACCCGATTAAGATCCGAATTCGATTAAGTTGTTAGGACACTTAAGTAATTTTATATTTGTTGAGGATAGTTGAATAATTTTAATTAAAAGAATATATGTTAACAAAACCCTAATCCTAAATTGTAATGAGCAAATCTTGCCTGAGTCGCCTCTTCTTCAGATCTTCTCAGATCTTGCCTTGCCTGAGTTGCCTGAGTCTAGCCTCTTTTTCAAACCTTCTCAGATCTTGCATTCTTGCGTCTCTTCTTCATAACTTCTCTATTGTGCCTCGCCTCTTCTTCAGATCTTCTCTATTGTGCCTCCTAAAGGTTTATTATGCACCTCGCCTCTTCTTCTTCTCTTATAGGTGTGATTTTCTCGGCTTGATCGTTCACTACCTTGTAGTCCACGAAGCGATCACATGAGTTGCTGTCTTTCTTAGAATCTTTTAAATCTAGATTGTCTGTTGCCTCAGCTAGGTAAATAAATTGTAGTTGATTTGCTTTTGGCCCTAATTCTGGGTTAACGGAATAGCTCAGTTAAGACACTACAAATATAAGCTTTTGTCCGGCGATTCCAAACCGCCGGCCAAACCCTCTCAATTGCCGTCTACTCTATTCTCGGCGTTTACCCCTGAGAAATCCCTCATCGCGGTAGGTATTATCAGTGGTTTATAAACGAACCGCCGACCATTGTCCCATACTTTACGGCGGTTTAAAGACGTCGACAATTGTCCTCTATTAGGTGGCGATTTAGAACCGCCGACCATTGTCCTCTATTCCATGGCAGTTTACAAACTAACCGCCGTCGTATGCTTATAGTACGACGGTTATGTTTGTTATGGAAGGCTGTCCTGACCGACGAGAATACGTTACCTTGCTCGGCAGTTCTACGGAACCGCCGAGAATACGTTATATAGGACGGTGGTTTTAAGGAACCGCCGAGGATAGTCATTTATTTTATTTTATAAAATCTCCCTATTTCTACAAGATTACGAACCTGTTAAATAAACCTGTAGAAAAACAAACACTACCATTCAAGTCTATAAAACCTACAAGCAAATTAAACCATAGCCTGTACACAATTCAAGTGATCTTAAACCTACAAGAAATTAAACTTGTACAAGAACAAACACACAATTCAAGTCTATAAATTAAACTTACAAAGTAAACCTGTAAAAATATATACAACAACAAACACAAATGTAAATGGGAAGAGATAGAAATACAAAGTTTCCCCAAGTAGGGGAAACGACAACAGAAAGCGGAAAAGAAAAAAGTACAAATGAATTACATCACAAAAGCTTACATATGATGAATCACAACATCCTAACATGTAGAAAGGTCAGAAAAATGCCGATCATGAACATCCCGGGCCGATGCTAATCTCCTTTACCCTACAATACAGATTATATAAACCAATTTAGCAATCATGCTTACTGAAAATAAAAATAAAATATAAGAAAAGACTATAGATATAAGATCTAGATTTAATTACCTGACCCCTCATACCAAATATCATGTATTCTAATGCAGCCATTTTATCGGCATTCTCGGCCTGGGCAGTAGATAGCCGAGCAAAGTCCTCATCCCTCTGAGCCTGGGCAGTAGATAACCGAGCACACTCCTCATCCCTCTGAGCCTGGGTAGCAGATAGCCGAGCATACTCCTTATCCCTCTGAGCCTGGGCAGCAGCTAGTCGAGCAATCTCATCATCCCTTTGAGCGAGTTGGGTAGTCACCTCCTCTACACCCGCTCGAAAGGCAGAGATCTCTGCCTCTCGACTCATGCTACCTTGGCGTCCGGAGGACCCCGGCCACAATCGGGTTGGGGTATGTCCCAACCCATCCCACGGACCCGCCCATGATGCTCGGGTCCCATGACCCGAGACGTCATCACGGGCTGTGCTGTCCTGTGACCCTCCGGAAGTGCAATGCATCCATAGCAATCCCCTTAGTGAAGTGTAATATTTATATCCTATGGAAAATCGTAATCCCCTTAGTGAAGTGCAATGCATCCATAACAAGTAAAATGAAGAACAAAT
>JAUPMG010000004.1:18715555-18735936 GCA_031762675.1 Pachysandra terminalis
TATATATATTATTCTTGTATATTGGTAGAAAGTGAAAAAAGTGTTTAATTGTTTGTATTTTCTGTTCTACAGATGAGTTCCAACATTACAACTCTGACTGGACTCCAAAAGCTAGAACAAATATTGGGATGTTAAAGCTCTTGACAGGCAAGCAAGTTAGAACATTCTGATCAATAAGCTGCTGTAGTTTCTGCTAGTGTAATGTGATATAATTGAAGAACCTGGGTTCATATATATGTGTGTGTATATATATATATAGATAGATAGTTTATATTTTACTTTAATATATCAGGCAAATGGAAAAATGTTAAATTGGGTGTATTTTCTGTTGTACAGATTAGCAAACACTCATGCTCCATTTGGGCTCTGAAAGCTTAGGATAGATGGGATCTTAAATCTCTTGACAGGCAAGCAACTCTTACAGAATTTGAAATATATCATCTTATATTCCTTGGTAAAATTCCTTAATGTAAAGTTGGGCTGTCAATATTTATAATTCTTTTTTAATTGGCCATACAGATAGACCATTCTCATGCATCCAAATCCTTTACCTTGTGCAGACATGCATCAGTAAAATGTTAAATGCTTCAAAGGAAAAGTTTGGTTAGATGTCTTGCAAATCCAATATATATATAGGAAGAAGTTTATGAATAACTTCACAAAAAGAGTTAAGTTGCATGCAATTCATTTAACTCTTAGGCTGCGTTTGGCCCAGCTTGTGCTTATGGATAAGCTCTCATTGGATAAGTTGCTCAATGAGAGCACTTATCCACAGCAACAATAAACTGCTTATTTGAAGAAAATAGCGCTTGGTAAATACATTTATTTAAGTGCTTATGAAAGTTTAGGGGTAAAATAGGTATTATAAAAATATTATTAAAGTTTAAAAATAACATTTATTAGTGTTTATGAAAGTTTAGGGGTAAAATAGATATTTTAAAAATATTACTAAAATTGTTAAGTAGCTTAACGCATAAGAGCTTAAGACTTATGGGTAGCCTTCCTCTCGTGCTTATGGGTAAGCAGTTACCCATAAGCGCTACTAAACACACATTTAATTATAAGAAGTGCTTATATAAGCTATAAGCTGCAATAAGGTACTTATAGAAGCTGGGCCAAATGCAGCCTTACAAAGTTACCTGTAAAACTGCAACTTATGTATTTCTTAATCCTCATGGTTAGGCTCTTATGATACACAATTAGAATGACAATAATTAGGCGTTGCAAGGTTCCAACTTGGATGATCCTTTTGTAATATTATGCTTATCAAGTTTGTTGCTAAAATCTTGCACTAAGCGGTCTTTAGATTTGTATAATAGATGATCATCATTTTTTTTTTTTTAAATTTAATAACAAATCTTTTTCAGAAGAAATAAAGAGGGAAATAAAATAAGAACATAATACAAGTAAAAAAGAAAAGAAAAAGATGTTCCCTCTTTAGCTAGATGATCTGCCATGCAGTTGGCATCTAGGCATTTTTGAGACTGTGATGTACATTGAAGCTGCAGTGGATCTTGCCAAAGATCCAATGAGATCACACTTGTGCTTTTGGATAAGTGACTCAATGAGGTCAC
The DNA here is from genome assembly GCA_031762675.1 of Pachysandra terminalis. NCBI lineage: Eukaryota > Viridiplantae > Streptophyta > Magnoliopsida > Buxales > Buxaceae > Pachysandra > Pachysandra terminalis. The sequence goes on from JAUPMG010000004.1 coordinate 18,717,130, forward strand.
TTAACTACAGAAGCAATAAGTTGCTTATTCTGAAAAAAAATAATGCTTGCTTGTCTTGTAAATAATTGGAATTATATTAAAGTAAAAAATCATTTATAAGTTACTTTTTAAACTTTAGTAATGAATAACTACTTTCCGCATAAGTGATAAGTGATGAGTTGTTCTCAGCAACTTCTCCTTGTGAGCGAAGTTGTCCCTACTTCCCTAAAGCTGCAAACACATATATTATGTGTAGTTGTTGCATCCATACATTTGATTCAAATACGTTCAATTGCTGATAGTTTTTCTTCTTCTTTTTTCCTGTTTGCTAGCAACAAATTGTCTCTTGTTCTCTCTCAATAAAGATACCTGCATTTCAATAGGTCGGGCCGGGTTTGGCCCATCATTTTGATTCTAGTCATTAGATCAAATCACTTCCTATCCTGATTCCTGAGCCATTATAGAAATCTATTGGACCAAGTGAAAGGTTTTCTTCTTTCCTTCATACTTATCTTCTCCAGCAGTTGTCACCTAATAAATAGACTAAAATCATTCACAAAGATGGACCATTAGATGCCCATCAAGGATGACTTGTAAAAGTCAGGCCAGCTTTTATGGTCTGACTCTGATTTATCTTCTATATTGTTTTTTAGAGAAAAAAAAAGGTGATAGAAATAGGGTATCATAATTTTAATGAAGAAAAAAAGATTTCTTAATAAATCTAAAAATATAGAAATAGGGTATCATAATTTTAATTAAGAAAAAAAGATTTATTAATGTTTGAAGAAATAACAATTAAAATTAAGGACATCTTTTGTTAGAACATATAATTTGTCATAAAAGTAAAAGACGAAATGTTCTATTGAGTCAATACTCAACGTAACAGTAACCCCACTCCGATCTGTGCCCATCATGGTTAGGGTCGATTTCCAGTGCGGTTCAACCCTACACTACTCTACTCAATTACCATTTAATTATATATATTTTTTAAGTAAATATGCTAAGAGTTTACTTTCTTTCCTTAAAAATAATATATAATGAATTCCGGTCACGTAGACTCGTTCAGACACAGATAAGGCTTGGGCGTGGATTCATATAACTCTTGTCAACAAGGTTTCAAGGATCAGACTGATCGGTCCTTACCGCCCGGTCCATACCGGGATCGGCCAGGACTGGTCCGGTCTCAAGTCACGATATAATTGTTGTATTGCGAGGTTTTGGATTGGACTAATCTAACCAATACAGGTGCGGATCGGCCGGTACAACTAATCTAGTGATCAATCCAACCAATCCAATGTTTTATTATTTTTTTTTCTTAATTTATAAATTAAATGGTCCAGACTGGTATTGAATTAGACCGGTCCGGTATCACTGGTCCGATCGATCCATTTGTTTTTAAATTGAGTGATCTATTTTTGTACCTGATCCGGACCGCCGGTATTGCTGATCCGGAGGCTTTGGCCAAGACCGGTCCTGTCACCGATCCTAAGACGATAAACCTTGCTTGTCAATGCCGGTTAGGATTTGTCAAAACCCGCATTGTTGCCATCCGGCTGTCACTTTTTGACAGTTATATCTTAGGTAAGAACTTTTCAATCTAGGCTGCATTGTATCCTGGTTAACGAGCATATTATTAACAATACGAAACTTTTTAATATCTATAAAGCATCCAAATTTTCTATTTGCCATATTTGTTAAAACACCGAAAACTTGATGTAACCAATAGCTTTTCCTCTAATTCTGTCCCATCTATCACTCATTTGTGACATCACAATTTTCTATTTGCCATATTTGTGCTACTCCAACGTTGTCTACGAATGTACTTGCTCTAACATGAGGGGAAAGATGTGGGCTTGCTTTCTGTCTAGAGTTCCAATTGTTTTAGGTAGGGGATTTTGGGAAACTCCAAGGAAGTGTGGATTGGCAATATACGTAACCCTTGGAATTATTTTGATCAAACTGGTTGCGGTAAGACTTAAATTGCACTTTCATGTGGTTCGTGGAATTGGAGTCTCCAATTCTAATTTTTTTTCGTTTGGGAGTACATTAAGTAAGTGGAATTTGAATTCTACATGAATTTCACATTATTTATTTGTAGGCTATTTTTGAAGCAATCAAATTCATAGGGAGGAGGCTGTTATTTTATTTTTTAATTAAAATAAAATAAAATAAATCGTTTTTTATATCATTCTTATTTTCTTTAGTCATTATCCCCATTCCTCATGAGGGGAAAAAAAAAAAATTCAAATTCTAATTATTTTTTGACATCCAATCATAAAAATCTAATTATTTTTTAATACCAAGTGATGATCTCTACACGTGGATAATGAGAAAATTACTTTTAATAATTATTAAATAAAAATAAGTGAATATTTTTAGGACTTACAAAATAATTAAACTCCATAACCTATTTTAAATAATATATTATAAAAAATCTCCTTATTTTTAAGGACTTTTCCTTTTAAAAATATTTTATATCGTATACCAGCTTGCAGCAATAATTGTGTCCATTTGAAAGTTCTCATTGAGTGCTTTTCTGATGTTATCCATATAGATTTATCATTGTAATTATTATTAGTAGTATATTTACCAAAGCTCACTCTCGTCTTATACACTATTAATTTTAACTTGACTATTTGTTAGCTAATAAATTATGGAAAGAGAATAAATTAAAAAATTAAAAATATTTTTATTTTAATAATTTTGAAGTAATGGGAAATTACAGTTTTTTATCTTCTACAAGGAGTAATAGAAAAAAAAAAAAAAAAACTTCTCTTTCTTTTTTTGGTAAGGTGTAGTTATATATAACTCAAAACTTAGTTACACCTTGATTATCTTGGGATAAAGCATCCCGAATAACTCTCTCTCTCTCTCTCTCTCTCTCTCTCCATCTGTTATTTTTTTAATGGAAAGGTTTACTTATTAGAAAGAGAGGTTTGGTAATTAATTATCATTTGTTATCACAAAAAAAGAGAGGTTTGGGTTCTTCTTTGGGTGTCAATTGGTTCTTTTTAAACTGAAAACCGAACAAACCAAAGCGAAAAAAGTCGAGTTGGTTTGAGTTTATTTTGGTTTGGTTATGTTTAGAAAACGAAAAACGAAATTAATTCAGTTTGGTTTTTGGTCAAGGCTTCAACCAAACTGAAAAGACCAAAGTAGATTAAATGTGTGTATATATATATATATATATACACATATATACGTTTGTATGTGTGTTTTATATAGAAAATAGTATTAATTTTGTCGAACCGAACCAAAAAATCAATTTCTTTGGTTTGGTTCAGTCTTCGTTTTTATTCATTATATTTCGGCTTTTAAATCAGTTTTTATTTTGGTTTTTTGGTTTAGTGTAATGTAATTTAGTTTGATCACTAAACCGAACCAAACCGACTGAATTACACCCCTAGACTTTTTCGTGGTTATTTTATTTTTATTTTCTTGGATTATGAAAGAGGAAGATATTGCTCAGGGTCCAAGGATTAGTCGGGATTAGTCGTGGTGCGCGCAAGCTGGCCCGGACACCGCGGTTGTAAAAAAAAAAAAAAAAAATATTGCAAGAGTTCCAATAGTTTTAGAAAGTACTTCAAAGGAGGATATGTGCTTAATTTTGAAATAAAAAGGTAGAAAGAGACGGTTTGGATTCTTCTTTTAGTTATTTTTTTCCGGTCCTTTTGAATTATAAAAACTAAGAAGGAAATATATTGTGAGAAAAAATTAAGAGAGTTTGAATGGTTTTAGGAAAGTAGATCACATCTGGTAACGGGAATTATTTAAAATAACACAAACAATTTTTTAGGGATAATTTTACTTTGACCCCCTACTAAATCTGAAATTTGTAACAGATACTTTCTTGTTTCTAAAATCTCACTGTCTCCCTCTGATTTATTGGCAGGTTTCAGATACCCCTCACTAATAGAACCGTCTTATTCAATGAATTTGAAAATTAAAATTAAATTTTAATGACTATATTACCCTCTGATTCAATGTCTGATTAAGTAAAAAGGGTATTGACAAAAATACCCTTTTTTACTATAACCCCTTTTCTTTGCATTTGTGAATTCACGAAGAGAAGAAGAGTGATGAACGAACACCTCCGGCCATTCGTCTTCTCCATTCTTTTGTCAGGCATCCCATTCGTTGCTAGTCACTTGTCGCCGGCCATCCTCCCAATAGTGCTAGAAAAACATCTCATTAATCTGGCCCCGACGCTTTCTTAGGTTTACAGCTAAAAGGCAAAAATGAATTGGGGATTTCAGTTTTTTGGGGGATCTCAAATCTGACCTCGTCGGAGAAACCAGAGAGAGAGAGAGATGGACTGTCGTCTGTCTATCATTTTTTTCCCTCCTCAATAACCAATCTCCCTCTCTTTCATTTGCTTCTGATTGAGATTTTCTGATTCAACCTTTGATAGAATCGTCACCATTTCAATGATCTTTTAAGCGAAATTCAAAGAGAAAAAAACTTGAAGGAACTTGAAAACAAATTTTTACATAATAATGAGACTGCTTTTGAGGAATTCTATTGGTTATATAAGGCATTCCATTCTCGCTCTTTACTTCATTTTCTCCTTTTGTTCTTTCTCAGTACTATAGCTACTGATAACTGTAATTTGTCTTGAAGATTGTTCTTTTCTTTTATTTTTTCCGTTTTCGATCCTGTATTTTAAAGGTATACTATGCTAAAGCCTTAATTCCTTATTTCAAAGTTGAAAATCTTCACAATTTTATAGCCAAATCGCAATTTCATCAGTAGCTTGTCGTATTGAACATGGTGTGAAGATTCCACCTCAATCTGAGACACAAAAATTAGAGAAAAAATATAAGAAAATAAGCAATTCTCAAGCTTCAAAACCCACTAACATCAAAAACAGAAAACCTAGAATTGAAGAAGGAAAAAAAAAGGTTCTCACCTTGAACTTCTTCTTCTCGACTAGTAGAGAAAAGCAGTTGACTTTGGTCATCTCAAAATAATTGGTTAATTCAAATTCTCCAAAAAAAATATAGATCTTTTCTTCTTTGTTTTTTTTTTAATTTTTTTTCTCCTTCTCTATCTAACCCTCTTGAATTCCTAACTTATCACATCTCCAATGGCTGAAAATTAGCTCTAAAAAAATGAGAAATTTTTAGAGTAGCATACGGTGTCACATAGAATATGATGGAATTTGAAGTTATTAACTATAATCAATAGGAAGTCGCCAAACCAGAGAACGAAGGGAGCTTGATTGTGAAGAACACGAAGATGGAGAAGAATAGAAGACAAAGTGAAAAACCCCAAATTTTTACGATTTTGAATGCCCTCACTAAAGGGCATTCTTGTCATTTCAAAGTTCTGGTTTAACCCATAGTTGAACCACAGGTTTAAAATTAAGGCTTTTTTTGTCTTTTTACAAGAAAAACTATCTGTGTTGACATTTTTGTTAGTGTAGGGGTGTTTGAAACCTGATAGTAAAGCAGAGGAGGACAGTGACATTTCAGAAACAAGATGGTACCTGACTGCAAATGTTAAAAACAAGAGAGGTCAAAGTAAAATTTTCCCTTTTTTTTTATATAAAATTGAAAAATTTTGGAAACTATACGAGGAACTTTAGTAACAAAAGTTTAATTATAAAAATAATTTAAAAGAGAAAAGATAAAGTGGTGACCTCACCTCGGACAGCACCACATGGAGGAGAGAAAAGCAAGGACATGAGGGGGATTATTTTAGTATATCTATTAAGGATTAAATATATTCACTTTTTTGGATATCATAGTCATTGTGTTTTTTGAATATTGTAATATAAGTTTTAACTTTTATATCATCAGCCTTATTATTATAAATATCAATGTTTGCAAATAACATATATTTCAATGAAGAGATCGCATCATTATTTTAAAAATCAAGATCGAACTGGCCGTTTGATTTGAACCTTATTATTATTTGATTATAAAATTGGTGTAAACTCGATTAAATCAGATGAACCGTACAAACTGAGTGTAAACTAGATTTTTTAGTTTTTTTTTTTTTTTTTTTTTTTTAATTATATATGTTTGTTATGTGTTTTGGTTTTCTTGTTTTGAATCGTTGATCGAACCGGTTTCTAGACATGCATCCTCACCGATTTAACTCATGGTTCGATTTTTAAGACATTAGATCACATCTTTATTTCCGAATTTTAAGTTATTTTATATTTGAATATTCTCTATTATAAAATAATAAAAAAGGAAGAAACATATATATATATATATAGATATTAAATTTCCATCTAATTTTTAAAATAAAATTCAGATTATTTTTTGATTTAGTTTTAGGGTACGAAATCCTTTGTTATTTTAAAAATCTTAAACTAATGGTTGGAAAACATCCCTTGTCATCACTCTTATCTGATAAGATTGAATAGAGGATCGACATAGACCTATCAGTTTATCACATTTAAGATAGAGAGGATCATGGTGTCACATTTTGGCAATAGTTGGAATGCACTTTAGTAATAGTACCTCATTGCAATAATGTTATTTGGTTCACAGTACCATGACACATGTAAACTTTTATTATTTATTTTTATTGAATGATTATAATATCTTTTTATTTAATAAGTGTTATCGGTTTTTTTTTTTTTTTTTTTTTATTTGCCAACTTTATTGTATTTGTATTCTGAAGATATATTATATATTTTATTTATAAAAAAAATAAAAATAACCTCATAACATAAGTTTTTATAAGATACAAAGTGGATTCTATTATGATCAAAATAAAGATTGAAAATATATAACCCAATTCTATTTGGTTTTGAACGAATTGAGTAAGCATTTTACTGGGTATTAAAATCTTAGACCGAGTAGTGTCAGATTGAGTTATAAAAATTTGTTTTACATTTCCATTACAATTTAATAGAAAAACTTATTTATATAGTTATTATCTTGATCATTTTACGAAAAACAATGAATATGTTATGCGATTTTTAACATCGATTGTACAAATGCACAATTATGATAAATAGAGGTATGGATGCAAAAAAGCTATAACATAGGATGATGAAGGCAAAATATCACCTATTAAGTAAGAGGATATTATAGTCATTCAATAAAAACAAGTAATTTTAACATTTAGTGTATAAATATAATAATTACGATAATAGAGGGATATATACAAATATAAAGAATACAAAGGTATAAATATAAATATACCATAATATAGGGCTATAAATGCAATTAATCCTATAAAATATTAAAAGTAAATACAATAAACGATAAGGGTATAAATGTAAAAACAATCTGTATATACTTTACAAGTGAATATATATATATATATATATATCAAAATGTATATTTTTAGTAACAAGGTATATTCGTTGCAAGGGCGGGCTTGGATTTGTCGAAAGCTACCTTGAATTGAACCATTCCCTTGCTAGCCCCTACGTTGTTGTTTTCCCTGTGGGTTGAGGGTGACATGACACCAGAACTAGAAGACCCTCTTGTGTTTGACAGCTCACCCTACGGCCATTTCCTAGTCCTCTCGGACTCCGTCTTCCATATAGCTCCAAAACTACCCCTTCACGCCCTGTCAATACTCTTTCTAACTCTTAGCATATTTTTCAAGGGCCTTGTATCCAATGGTTCATGTCATTATCTACTACAAGGCGTGGCCGTTTAGATCGAGGCAGTAAAAGTCTTTTTTTTACCAATTTTACCCTTTTAATGTTATCATATTTTCTCTTTGATGCCATTGAAAAAAAAATAAGAGAGAAGTTTAAAATAAAGCATTTAACGGCCGTTTCATGTGTTAAAGTTAGGAAACATGTTATTCTGTCACATAACTAATCAACCTTGTTTGGCATTTAAAGTAAAAAAACAAAAAAAATAGCATTGCGAGTGCCGTCCTCGAAAGGGAATCCCTTATGTCCAATTCTTTTTTTTTTTATCTTTCTTCCTATATTCAAATTTGAGAATTATTTTTTTTTCAAAACCTTCTCTAATCGTCCTTAAAACCCTCCCTAAATATAGGGAGGAGTTAAAATTTTCTCTAAATTTGGAGAAAATTTTAGGAATCCCTAAACTTCTCCCTATAATTCTAATTGCTATAATTTTTCAATGTCAAAATTTTTTTAACCCTTGTCAAATTATAGGGATCCCTAAACTTCTCCCTATAATTCCAATGGCTATAATTTTTCAATGTCAAATTTTTTTTAAACCCTTGTCACATCCGACAGTCTCTAAGAGACTTAAGAGATAAAAGTAAAAATTTTAAAGGATTTGAGTTAAAATATAGGGAAATGCATCGGAGAGCACTTCCCCAAATTTGACTTTTGAACCAAACTTACCCCTAAAATAGGGGAAATTATAGGGAAACGATTGGAGATGCTCTTAGCTATAGGGAGTTCTTACTTCAATATCAGTTCGATCGGGTCATTTGGATTTTAAGGTGTAGCCGTACTGAGCCAAGTTAAGTTGAATTGAGCTTTGTTCAGCTTGGCTTGAGCTTATAAATCTCAAGGCTCGTGCTTGCTAAAGAAATTTGGGCTCAGGCTCGTTAAAATATTTTGGACTTATACTCGCTGGTAAAAGGCTCAATTTTAAAAAAAACTTAGTTTAGTACAAATGTATTAATATTATAATATATATATATATATTCACTGGTAAAAGGCGCAATTTGTATAAAATCTTAGATTAGTACAAATGTATTAATATATGGGCATAGCTACATAGGGTTGAGAGGGGGTAGTTGCCCCCCCACTAAATTTTAAATTGGGCATGTACTTGTGGAACATGTTACAAATTATGGTCACTTATTATGGGTGTCTATTGGTTTGGTCTAAATCGAAAACCGAAAAAGTCAGGTTTGGCTTCTGTTTTGTTTTTTTGTTTTTTTCATTTTTGTTTAGGTATGGCTTAAAAAAGAAAGAACCGAATTAATTTGATTTGGTTTATGGTTAAAGCTTCAATTAAATTGAATTGAACCAAAAAAATTGAAGTAGATTATATATATATATATATCGATAATACAACACTAGCATTAATTTTGTCATCTTTTTTGGTCAAAAATAGTATTAATTTTATTAAATAAAAAACTGGTTTTTTTGTCAAATCTTGCCCTCTTCAATGGAATCCTGGTTCTGCCATGATCTAATATACAAATCGAGCTGAACTTTAATCAAATTGAACCTACCTAAACTCGGCTCAAACTCGTTAAGATAATGTGCTTTATTTAGACTAAAATTCAACTCGTGGGCCTAATTATGGAGCTCAAGCTCGCTTCATACAAGCCGAGCTAGCTCACTTCATTGACAGCCCTATTAAGGTGTAGGGTACAACGTCTCTCAAGGCACGAATCATGTATATGATATCATTCACATGTTATAAGTTGAATGATATCGGATAGATAACAAGTACCCCGTCAGCTGCATAGTTATTTTTTTCCTAAGCGACGATCACAAACTACCATATGTCCGAAAGAAGAAAACAATAATAATACTAATAATAAGGGAAATTATACTTTAACACGGAGGTTTCTGATAATTGCAGCTATACCCTCTAATGTTTTTGAAATTATAATAATACCCTTTTATTGGTAAACTCTTTGGACTCGATTGGTTCGTGGAATTGAAGGTGGAATTGGGTTTGGATTAGACTTGAGGTCGCTAATTCTATTTTTTTTTTTTGTTTGGGAGTGCGGTAAAAAATTGAAATTTGAATTCTACATGAATTCATTTGGAGATTATTTTTAAAGCTGTCAAATTCATAGGAGGAGGTTGTTAATTGCAATTTTCTACCATGTGGATTTCAAATGGACGTGGCAATGGGTCGGGTTGGATTTACCACATCTATCTTTAACGCAATAATAAAAATAAAAAATAAATTTTATATATCATTCTCATCATCCATGTTCTGCATTAGGAAAAAATTTAAATTCTAATTATTTTTTGACATCCAATCATGAAAATCTCAATTCTACTCAATTTCAATTCTGAATGAATTAGAATTAAAATTTCTAACATTAATTCAAATTCTTCAAAACAATCGAACCCAAAGGGGTCGGTTGGTCAACTAACGACACTTAGTCTTTGATTGCGGTTGATGTGTTTTTTTTTACTTCTTTGATGAATGATTCGAGACTAAAAGGGATATTTTTGACTTTAAGATTTATTCATTTTATCTACTTGCGATAAAGAACGATTTATAAGGGGTATATCAATTAATGACTCGGTGTCATTAATTGATTGACTCCCTGGAAGCTTCCGATGAAGAGTGTTTTTGTAATTTCAAAAATTTTAGAATGTCTAATTAAAATTATTAGAAACCTCAAAGGTTTAAAGTGTAATTCTCCTTAATAATAATAATAATATTTTGATTTGAAGAAAGGGTAAAACAGGAAGATATTCATCTTACGTATAAATTACTTTTTAAGAAATTTCGCTTTCCCTCGAGGTAAATTTTTTCCGATGCCCTGGAAAAACGTAGGCGGTAGGCCTCCCCTCCTCTATTATTAATTTTCCAACAAGATAAGGCACCATGTGTGCACGTCATTGTCCTTACTCATATATTTTAGATTTTCTGTTATCCACTTCAATTAATGTAAATTCATGTATGTAAGAGGAAAAGAGGAGGCAACGAGATTCAAATTTATCACGAGTTATTCATCTAAACTGAAGCACGCTAACTTAACTGCTTAGGTTAATCACACTAACCTATCCTCAAATGGAAAGCCGTTTAAGTGCTGGGTTGGGGCTTAATTCTTAGGATAGAAATCGGGTACGTAAGGCCAGAGTTGGTAATTGGTAATCCGACCCGTCATACTGCCTAAACCCACTTGAGTTTTAGCTTTCAATTTGTTGATTGGGTTTGGGTTGAGTATTTTCAACCTATAAAATAAAAGGGTTGGCTTTGGGTTAACCTGTCTAACCTATTGGAAGTATATCTTAAAAATATTATATTATTATTATTGTTTATAATGAAATAAATAAGATTATAGAAAAAATAAGTATTAAATTATAACATCACTGTAACTTATAATCAAGTTTATTATACATGTGAAATTTAAAAATAAATAATAAAAAATTTAATAAAATTAAACGAACCAATACAAGTCAAATGGGTTAAGACTGGTTGAGTGCGAATTTGATTATTCCAATCCGTTTATTAAACGGACGGATTGTTAATACAACTATCAACCCGACCCAAACCCTACTATAATCCATGTTATGGTCTACGGCCAGGCAACTGGCGTTAAGCATTAAGTCGATATGTGGCGAGAAATTGGAAGGCCAAAAATTTCATGAGAAATTAGCATTGAAATTTCTTTTTCTATTAACAATATTTAAGAGTGGGAGCCAGGTCCGGCTATTATAAATTCTATTTGAAGGAGTGTGAAAGGCACACACCTAGAAACATTTTTAGAAAGAAAGAAAAAATAAAAAGCATGGATCCTACCAAGGTACCCACTCTAAGCCTTCAGCTTCCATCTCTTCCTGCATTTCATCATCTGCTATAATTCATGTGTTTATGATCTTCTGTTCTAGATTGAATTTGGTTTCTCTTCTCTGCTTTCATTTTGATCTTATGTGTTGTCGTGTTTTGGAAAGATCTTGTTTGGCTTACGTCACACTTGATTTCAACTCATTCTTTTCTGTTTATTCTGATCATATTTTATTTTTCGATCTTCTTCTTGATCTTTTGATCTCATACTAGATTTTTCATGGTTTTACTCTTAATTATTTGCACTTGACATGCTCGGGTTGTCTGGATCAGCAAAACAAGCAGATGCATGAGACACTTAATTTATACGTGGAAGCTTATTTAAGTAACCCACTTCACTCATCAAACAATTAGAATATTTGATGAGTGAGATTTTTGTTTAATTCGCCCCATTACTTGGTTGCTTATGACTCGGTAACTCGGCCTGGTTGCAAGTAAATTGGGGATTTGTCAATTTACTCAGAATATTACTAAAGATTAACCTTGTTGTCAAGATTTATTAGTTGATATAGTTGGGATATTTAAATTTTAAAAGAGAAACTGACTCGGACCAAGTTGTAGAATAACGCCGACTAGTAAACTTTGATGTCACCACTGCATGGTGTAAAGGATCGGCCGATCTCAAATTGGATCGTCTGATACAACTTGGGATCTGTTCGATCCGAGACATGATGCGTATATCAGTCAAATTCGGTCAAACTTGTTTGGATCGAATTCATTAACTTGGCCAAACTCGTTCAGAAACTTGGTTGAAGTTCATCAAACTCGTTTGGATCGTATTCATGATGAACTCGGCCAAACTCGTTCAGATCGTCCAATCCAAATTGAGATCTACCGGGAACATAGTGTTTAAACTTGGTATCGGATTGGGGATCGCTCCGGTCTGATACCGAGTTGAATCGGCCGATTCAAAACATGGTCGATTGTCTTTTTTTTTTTTTTTTTTAATTAAGAAAAATCACAACAATATAAATATATAAAACATGTTGAAATAAGTGTCTCAAAACTTATTAAAAATCATTTTACTAACTAATATTGTTGCATTCATACAATCGCCAAAGCAAAGTATGCATTTGGTCCCCATTTGACTACAACTGATTTGAGCTTGAATCAAATCAAATGCATACTAAAAAGGATCTCTTACGGACGATCCGATCAGCCAATCGGACTCGGTTTCGGACGAAGACGGATTGTCTCGATCGAACAATCTGACTCCGTCTTGGACGGAGTCAGAGAATTTTTAGCAGTTTTAGGGATCGGCTTGGGACCGTGGCTTGTCCCAAGCTGATCCCAATTTGTATTGGCCAACACTAAACACTATGACCGGAACGATCCCGATCTGATCTCCGAGTTAAAACACTAAGGTCACCATACCTATTTGAGTTTTTAAACACTGTTATAGATCTACTAATAGGGTTTGTATAGGTTGAGTTATTGTCCATGTGGCAATCCTGAGGATCTCTAGTGAACGGTCTGGATTGGTCACATCATTCTTTTGTTTAGCAAAAACTTTTTATCTTACCAGCCAACTAAGGCTAGTGAGTCAGATCAGAATACCTTTCGCCTTTTCTTATTCTTAGTATTTTTTTCCGCTTGATTTGATGCAGTTTCGCCCTTCAAGCGCGCACAATGCCCCCTTCTTAACAACTAATTATGGTGCTCCTGTTTGGAATGATAACTCCGCACTTACTATTGGATCTAGAGGTATTGGTTAAGTATTCATGAATTTATTTTCAAGAGTTTAAATTGTTAATGTGAGTGATGAGTTTCAGCTACTACGAGTCTTCAATGTTATACTTAATGAGCTTGTATCAAGTTTTTTTTTTGGTGACGTAGAACCCCTGACCCTACTTAGTGGGGATAGGGTAAACCCCGAATACACGACTCCACCCACAAGGACCATATATCAGGTAACTCTGGGGACTCAAACCTGGGACCTCTAGTTCCTGAATTGGAGAGCCTACCAGTTGAGCTAACCCGTGTGAGAAGTTATTAGCTCAAAATTATTCAAATCAATATTTTGCAGTAGATTGTATTTTTCTTTTAGTATCAGAAAATTGAATCACACTTTCATTTGATAGGTCCAATCCTCCTTGAGGATTACCATTTGATCGAAAAGCTTGCAAACTTTACCCGGGAACGCACACCAGAACGTGTTGTTCATGCTCGGGGAGCAAGTGCCAAGGGTTTTTTTGAGGTCACTCATGATATTTCTCACCTCACATGTGCTGATTTCCTTCGTGCCCCCGGAGTTCAGACCCCCGTGATTGTTCGATTCTCCACTGTTATCCATGAGCGTGGCAGCCCTGAAACTCTAAGGGACCCACGAGGTTTCGCCACGAAATTTTATACCAGAGAGGTAACTGAGCTTGTTTAGTTGATTTCTTCTTTTTTGTTCATGTAAATTTCTTGGGAAGAGCCAAGTTCTTGTGAAGATATTCTTAAGAAAGAAAGATAAACAAGATGAAGAAGAAGTCAAGCACACATAAGACACAAATTTACGTGGTTCGGCAAATAGTGCCTACGTCCACGGATACATACCAGGTTCTATTATTCTCCATGTCTCAGAAAAAAGTGTTGCAAAGAGCAGTCACGGAAAGTATGATAAATATCATATAGGTAGAGCTAAACATAATAGTAAGTGGAATTACTATTATACCCTTCGGCCCCAAAAAGCTCTACCGATGGAGTCGATCGAGCTTCCCGAATACCTCAATGGCATCAATCTCCACACAAGGAGGTCATTGATGAAGCCTAAAATGCTTTCATCTTTGATTAGTTTCATGGATATGTTTACACATGTATAGTGTCAACATCAATTTTGAAGATTTTGTGAAGCTGATCATATACCTGAGTTGTTTTTTTACAATACTTGAATCAAAACTAATTGGTATTCTTGAATCAATTTGTGATGATTTTTGATCTCAGGGTAACTTCGATCTTGTGGGAAACAATTTCCCCGTGTTCTTCACCCGTGATGGAATAAAGTTCCCCGACATTATCCATGCTTTCAAGCCCAACCCCAAGTCCCACATCCAGGAGATGTGGAGGATCCTTGACTTCTGCTCTTACCTCCCAGAAAGCTTGAGCACATTCTTCTGGTTCTTCGACGACGTCGGTGTCCCCCAGGATTACAGGCACATGGAAGGCTTTGGTGTTAACACCTTTACTCTTATCAACAAGGCTGGGAAAGTACAATATGTGAAGTTTCACTGGAAACCCACTTGTGGTATCAAGTGTTTGCTGGAGGAGGAGGCTATAAGGGTTGGAGGATCTAATCACAGCCACGCCACCAAGGATCTTTATGACTCGATCCAGGCCGGAAATTACCCAGAGTGGAAGTTTTTCGTCCAGACAATGGACCCTGATCATGAACACAAGCTCGATTTTGACCCACTTGATGATACCAAGATCTGGCCTGAGGACATCTTTCCCCTGCAACCGGTGGGTCGCATGGTCTTAAACAAGAACATCGATAACTTCTTTATGGAGAATGAACAGCTTGCTTTCAACCCTGCTTTTGTGGTTCCTGGTATCTACTACTCAAACGATAAGATGCTCCAAATTCGTCTCTTCGGGTATTCTGATACTCATAGGTTCCGAATTGGGCCGAACTATCTTCAGCTTCCGGTAAACGCTCCCAAGTGTGTTCACCACAACAACCATCATGATGGGACGATGAATTTCATGCACATGGATGAGGAGGTACTCTACTCTTGCTTCTGTTTTTTCTCAATGACAAACATATATGATGAGCTTACATCTAATGCCATTGTTGTTAAGAAAGATAAACAAGATAGAAGAAGAAATCAAGCACACACAAGACACAGATTCACGTGGTTCGGCAAATAGTACCTAGGTCCACGGTTACGCGCCAGGTTCTATCATTCTCCAATGCTCAAAAAAAAAAAAGTTTCAAAGAGCAACCACGAATGAATAAGTATGATAAATACCATATAGTTAGGGCTAAACATAACAGTAAGTGAAATTGCTATTATACCCTTCGACCTCTAGAAAATTTGGGCAAGGGGCTTTGCCGCCTGCGAGCTCAGCACCGATCTTGGCCGGCGGAATTGATGGCTGGATCATCAGTACTTCCCGAATGCCTTAGTAGCATCAGTCTCCCCATAACAACAATTATATGCATCTTGAGAAGCTTTGTTTTTTTTTTTTCTAAAATAAAATGTTGCATACTGTGTTTATAGGTTGATTACTACCCTTCAAGGTTTGGTTCTGTTCACGAAGCGGAAAGGTACCCTATTCCTCAGACTATCCTTCAAGGGAAGCGTGACAAGGTAAGTTTCTATGTTGGCAGTTCTTTCCAAAGTTTTGAAAACATGCTGGACCTGATGTTAAGAGTAGAAAGGATTACCTGATCCTTTTCAGCTGAACTAGAGGTTTAATCCAGTTGGAATTTATGGTGCAGACTCATTTTGTAGTTATAACTTGTTGAACTCACCTGAGTCAGTTGCTGCTGGGTTTGAGTTCAATACTCTAGTTAATGAACCATGTCCTTTAGAGACATTGGAGATCAAACTGGATTGGATTGACAAATTAACATGAAATAGTGCAAACAATATCTGTAATCATGCCTTGTAGAGATTAACACTTTCGTTATCACAGTGCATCATTGAGAAGGAGAACAACTTCAAGCAACCTGGTGAGAGATACCGATCATTTGACCCGGCCAGGTAATGTGTTTGCTCAGCTCTTTCATCTATATAAACGAATGATTAATTTTTTAAATTAGGTTTTAGTACTCTTTGAATGGATTTCATTTTATTTTGCAGGCAAGAGCGTTTTATCTGCCGATGGGTTGAGGCTTTATCAGCCCCGAGGGTCACCCATGAGATCTGCAGTGTCTGGATCTCATATTTGTCTCAGGTGAGACTCCAAAAACCATGTTTTTGGAATTCCTTGCTAGTCCTTATAGCCAGTGATGAATGTGTTGAGAAAGAAGGATAAACAGAGATGGAGAACACAAACACGTCGATTTACAGAGATCTCCCTTACCACTTCCTTACTCTCACCATAAGCTTTTATACGCCATAATTGCCCTTAATAAAGAAGGCCGCAAAACAGAGGTTGGATCTAATGAATGTTGTATTGTGTTGTGGCTCAGGCTGACAGGTCTCTCGGACAGAAGGTTGCTACTCGCCTCAACGTGAGGCCGAGCATTTGAAGGGCGATGTCGTCGAGTTGCAGGAGCGAATAAATTATGTATGGGAAGGGACAGAATAAATGTATACAAAGGCTTGTTAACTGGTCTATGCATTAAGGTTCAGTTGTATATGCAATCTACAGATGAGGGTTCATGAACTTGTAGGTTTTTGTTCTCATCTAACATGTTTGTTGGATTCATGCGCTTATGTACTTTGTGTTTATATAATGTAAAAAGATTTGCAAGAAAGTTGAGTGTAAAATGCTTGGATGTTGCAAGACTGCAGAGAAGATAAATGAAGTATGGGTATTTGGGCCCAAAAAAAATAAAAAATTGAGAGTTGCGTATTTTTGGTATAAATTGTTGCATGTATTTCATTTAAATAGATTACAGTTACTACATTAGGTGAACATGAGATAAAAATCCCAAGATCACGAAGAAGGGACTGGACCGAAGACTGCCTTTGTATTCGGCCACGGTACTAGAACGAGCTATTGTGCATTGCTTGTTATACCTCCAAGAGATTAAATTGCACCCTAAGTATAAGCAAAAGCTATTTGTTGATCGTCGGTCATCGGGACAGCCAACCCAATTTGCATCTATGAAGCATTTTCCATAAGACAATGTGTGCTTAATGTATCGTAGGATATGTTTAACAATGGACCAATGAATCTCTGTTGGGGAGTGCATAAATTGGCAAACCTTATTGACTGCATATGCAATATCCGGACGTGTGAGTGAGAGGTATTGAAGAGTGCCAACGGTATGACGATATTCACTTGGATCCGAGAGGGCAGTTCCATCAAACTTAGAGAGTTGAGAACTCAGTGCCATAGGCGTGAAGCAAGGTTTTGCACCAGCCATATTCGTGCGAGTGAGCAGATCCAAGACATATTTGGTTTGTGATAAAAATACTCCATTGGAAAGAGACGTAGCTTCCAATCTAAGAAAATAATGAAGATTGCCAAGATCTTTGAGAGCAAAGGTAGAACCGAGCTGTTGAATATGCTTGGAGATGACATGGGGATCGTTACCAGTGACGAGTATGTCATCAACATAGACCAAGAGATAAATGATGGTCCGCTGATCTTGAAAAATAAACAGAGGTGTCTGCCCGAGAAGTACGAAAGCCAAGTTCAACAAGATAGGAACTCAAACGAGTATACCAGGCTCGTTGTGCCTGTTTTAACCCATAAATAGCTTTGTTAAGCTTACATACATATTGGGAAAATCGTGGGTCTGTAAACCCGGTTGGTTGCATCATGTACGCATCTTCTTCCAGGTGACCGTGTAAGAATGCATTGGAGACATCCAATTGTTTCATCGCCCATCCGTTAGACACGGCAATAGAAAGAACAGTCCGAATAGTGACAGGTTTCACTACAGGACTAAAGGTCTCATCATAATCTAACCCTTGTTCTTGGTTATAACCTTTGGCAACCAAACTTGCAATACTCCCATCAGAATTTTTCTTGATCTTGAAGACCCACTTGTAGCCAATCACATTTATGTGTGATGACTTGGGAACCAATGTCCATGTTTTGTTTCGAATAAGGGCATTGATGTAACGACTTGATCCCAGATCCAAGACTAATCAAGATTAGGAAACTAATTAGCGTATGTAATTAGGTTTAACATCTCAAGCGACTTAGACTAATGACCGGCCATGCCCTAACCTAGTAACGTCCGCCCGACTTGACAAGGTCTATCAAGTCAGGTCACTCACCTAACAAAACAGTCTCGAATTAGGGGTTTAAATATTAAATAAACTAATAAGTGAATATTAAATTAATTTATCCAATCCGAAACTTCCGTCTCGACATTGTCGAAGAAAGCCCTCTATTAAAACCTACATTCATGATTAATCGAAAAAGATATGACCCAAAGTCCTGTTTTGCCCATGTCTCAGCGAAATGTTAAAAGTTTACCAAACCCTTTCTATAAATAGAACTCTTAACAGATTTTAACCTAAAAATCTGAATTTCTCTTGCTCTCTTCTCTCTCATGGTGCCAAGGGCACATGTATGGTGCCAATGGAGCTTGGATCCGCTTCCCCGACACTTCTATACCGGCGCACTCTCCGGCAACCCCAAGTTGAGTAAATCTACTTTAATATGTAATTTAGTTGTGTTTTCTTATTTTTGAAGCTTGGAGTAGTGTCTTAGATGCCTAACCCTCCTACTCCAAGGTACCTAGACTATGTATAACCCCTATCTTGCC
>JAUPMG010000004.1:18754945-18769481 GCA_031762675.1 Pachysandra terminalis
TAGTCCGTTTGATCTAAAACTTAGCACACCTACCTAAATTGACCTAATTAGAACTATTATGCTATTAGTTTAGTCCTGATATGATTATTTACAATACTTCATTATGGACCTCTTATCCTCAACTCCTTATGATATGTTTGCTTAGATGATCATATTGGTGTGAACTTAAGAGTGATGTTATGATTATATGAGTAAGCCACTATTTCCTATTAATGACATTATTTAGGTACTTGTCTTATAATTACCGTTTCCCAACACTCATGACCCATCCTACACCTAAGATCTAGACAACTATAAAATAGCCCGACTTAAGTGATGTTTTGAGATACATTAGTAACCAATCCTAAAGATCTAAACTATAGCTCCACACACCCTTCATATGCATGTCTCGGTACAGAAATTAACTAATAACTTGATATCTATTAACTATGAACATATGTGTGATTTTGTGCTACCTAATGCTTATTTTGCTGAACTAGCTATACTTAATTATTATTTCTTACTAATTGATGCCTATACTCTATTATATTAATTATCTCATGATTATTATGCTCATATAAGTATTCTTACTTAGTATGTGATAACATGGACTGCTTAGTGTAGAATCATGGGATTGTGCTCATGTGTTTGTTGATTTGAATATATGCCTGTGAACTATTATGTGTGCACTGCATTAAATTGAAAGACCTGAAATTATAAAGCATATGGACTACTTACCTTACTGAGATGGCCCGGTCTAATACCTATACGATACCACGGGGTTAAACGAACACAAATGACTGTTTGACTTATGTTAACCATTGCTGTCCCATAGTGGACTATGCTTGTTTTCACCCAAGGACAGGGATAGGCCTTGTATGGGGGTCCCTAATGCCTTGTGGTAAGATGAAAGGTGAGGGAAAGTTCACAAAGTGATGCCCAATATCTAAATCATAATACCCATCTGTTGGTTGATAAATAAGTGTGATTTCCTAAGGAGATTTTACACTTGTGATGCCTTGGATATTTTGCCCTTGATCAAAAATAAGTGGGGGAATTGTGCCCTCTAGGTCGAAGCCCCTTAAAACTATGATACGTACATAGAATATCCTATCTTTGAGAGTGGTCCTGTATGGGGGGGATGGTTCGTTAAGACATCTTGCTCAAAGACAGATCGATCATGTGGGAACTTACTGTATTTGCATACTTAACAGCAACATTGCATTATCATATTGTTTGTTGATATTATTGTAAGTATCTTGTGTGCGATACACTTGATCTAATTTGCAAATAGAATAGGACACTTGCACTATTGACAATTGATGCACATACCAAAGTGAGGAATTAGGAGAGAACGATCTATTTTTTGATATTCTGTTCATATCCATCTTTAACTATATATATATTTCAGAATCTATTATTATCATTCATATTATTTAGTTTTTCTCATAACAATGGGATATGAGTAAATACCTTGTTTTGAAGGATTACTCACCCGAGCTTCCAGCTTATGTTTGTTGATTTCATATTTTTCAGGATTGAAGGTTAGTACGTAAAGAGAGAGCTTTGGATTGGGATTAGAATCAATGATTAGTTGATAGGTCATTGTTGTAATAGAATTAGAAGATTTATTTTCATGTAAAAAGACAAGATCTGTAAATTTTACTTAAGTATTTAATAGAACTATTTGATTAACTTCTGCTTATGTTTTGATTATTACTTGCCACTCCCATAGGGATATAGGGTCAGAGTTACGAATTTAGCCTAAAATCTCAGAATTGGGATTTTCTGGTTTAGTTCGTGACAACAATGGCTTGATACATCAATAATACGCTTCCCAACATAGGAAACCTCCACTGAAGTTTGTTAAATGCCTTGCAAAAGCTAGGCAACAGAACTGCATGTAGCCTAGGAGACAAAATTCATTTTACATCATTCCGAAGTACTCTATAGCAAGTTGAAAGACATATGCAAAATTTCTTAAAAAATGATCAATGTGACACATTTCCTACCAACATAGCCTAATGCAATGAGCAACAATATATTAGATATAAGGAAATTAGAATGAGATAAATTTTAATAAAAAATAAAGTGAAAGAATTATAAAATTGATTTGATTATGCAATAGCTAACAACTATTCAAGGTGACTTGCACGTAATTATATAAAGGGAAGGCATGCGATGGAAGTGCGTACAAGTCAAAGAAACATAATTCTATCATATTTTAAAAAGCACGAATAGAACTGATTATATAATAAAAATAAAAAATTGAAAAACTCATTATCATAATAACAAAAATAACAAAAGAGATTAAAATTAAGGAAAAGAAGGCATGAGGTTCGGGTACTTAAAGAAAAAAAAAAAAAAAAAAGCAAAAAAAAAAAGGCAGAAAATGCACTATGAAATTCCTCAGATATTTAGGCTGGGGAAGTTACCGTGGTGCAATCTTTGCATACCCCACCTAGGCCACAAGAACTGTCATCAGGTGAACAGCAAGGAGGCTGGAGAGAAAAACATAATTGTTCAATAAATCTAATGATATTGTATAGTTGATTCAACAATATCTAGTAAGATGAATGATTTTGTCAAATTGATATTTAAAAAATGTAATGCCAAACTATTAGAAGAAATCATAGTATGCAGAAATCTTGGACAGAACTCATCAAACATCACATGAGAAAAGATGCATGATTCTTTAAATTAGAGCACGTATATGCACAATACTGTTTTCATATGAGCCCATCAAGATCAGGATGCCAACAACAGCATAGTCAAGCCTAGGTGGCCGCTTCAAAGCCTATTACGACTTAAACGATGCTCAAGGTTCGCCATGTCGATGTTTCCTGATATGTCATTAGGTGGCTCTAGTGACATGTCGCCGACATAGGAAAAAAAGGGCAAACCAAGGGGAAATGTGGGGAAACCATGGGTTTTTGAAGGATTTTTGCCCCAAACTTTAAACATGTCTAATTAAGGCCTACATGCATCCAAATACATCAAATAATGCAAAAACAAAATGTCTACACATTAAAAGTCATTACGTGAGGGAGGGTTAACTTACACGTTGTCGGGTCTGTAAGTTGTAAAAAAGATGTTATATGTAATTAAGCCAAACTAAAAGGAATGTAAGTCAAACTAAAAGATACATAAAACTTGAAATCAAGTGCCATATCCATTAGGGGAAAAAGGGAAATATTGGGGAAATCTAGGTAGGGAAATGTGGGTTTTTTTATGGGTTTCCCCGTGCCCCCCCCCCCCCCCAAAAAAAAAAGTTTTAAACAATCCTAAGTAGTGTCTAAATACATCATTAATATTTACTAACATTTTTTTTAATTTTTTCAAAAAAAAATTGAAAATTTTCACCCTCCATGTTGAGAGACATGGGAGAAATATCGAAAAAACTTGAAATTTTTTCCCCCATCTCGCTGAAACTAGGGTAAAATCGATTTACACCCTGGTTTCGTGTCCCCAATCTTCAACTCGGCAACATGTCGCCCGAGGCATTAAATTTTGCTTAGGTAACAGCCTAATGGTGTATATACGACAACTAGATGATAATTCTTTCAATGTCTAAAGAGGCTGCTTAAGAATCTTGTTATATTTAAAAGTTTTATTTGAACTTCTTTTGTTAAAAAATAGGTAAATTTAGTTAAATTGTAAGTATTAATACGTAATCTATAGAGTCCTGGTTTACTGGCGCGATGTTGTAGAAAGAGATACTTGTTATGACAGTTATCTCATACGTGGAACCTTATTTGGGGAACCCCACTTCTCCAAGTGCACATTCAGTCAACCCCAGTTCACATATTAAGTTTCAGTCAACCCCAGTTCACATATTAAGTTTTAGTCACAAAGACATTTGCCATGTGGCATAAAGGGCATACCTAAAACTAACGTCATTCTTTGTGTAAAACTTACGAAAAATTGAAAATTGATGGTCATTGATACATGTGGCAAACCTAATACACATGTATTATTGGGGCCTATGTTACATGGACTCTTCTACTCACCCCAAAGTACTCGTGTCAACACGCACGATGGGTATGGATATGGTATCCATGTTGGCTCCTTCACAGCCATGTCCAACTTTTCTCTAAGAGATGCTTCTTCTATTCTAAATAAGTGCCTCTTTTATCTTCATTCTATACTTAATTATTAAGTTTAAGAAGGATAGAAATTGATATGGTGTATAGGTAATACCATATTTTGATACTACTTAGTATATAAATTCAATATATATAGTACATGAACTGATTCCCTGTGTCTTATGATATGGGGATTAGACGAATCCAATACCATGGCACACCTGCACCCGAGTCCAAAGGGATTGGTGCTTATATAAATTAAAATATGGTACACATGGCTAATCCAAAGGGTCCCCTATGAAGTGGATGGTCTGGATTGGTCAGATCATTCTTCCAAGTGGCAAAAATGGCCCTGTTGCATCTAGTTTTTACTGAGTTTAGGGGAATCTTGTATTCAGATTTTGATTGTATATGGGGCTTGACTTGGGATACATAGAGTTAGTATTATACGTTTTCTTTTCTGTTTGGGTTGGCAAACTTTAGTTTGTATACTGCCTGTACTCATTGGCCTTTCACCTATTTTAATGGATAGTTTTCTTTACTGATAAAAAAACTGGGCCTGTTGCAACAGCCAATGAAAGGTGTTGCGACAGTGCAGAAAACCTTTCGCTTAATTTATATTATTAAAAAGACCTATATCATATTATTAATTAGTGTAAATTTATACTAGTAACTTATTTTTTATTTTTTATTACTATATGTTAGATTGAATAACATTTATGAGTATTATCGTAGGAGAAAGTTACATTAATTAATTATTAACTAATCTAAAGGGTATAAAAGTAGAACAAAAGAAAAGGCAAAGATCTATGATTTTGATACTCAACCAATTGAGGAAAAAAAAAAGAGTGAAGGAAACCAGCCAACAGCAATCAATCTTGGCCAAATCTGAAATTTGCAGCCAAACACGACACTTGATATGTTATCATGTTAAGGATTATGAGTTGGTCAATGATGTTTTGGTCTTTAGTTATTACTTCCTAAATATTTTTATAATAACTAATCATATTACGTGTCTGTGTGTACGTGCGTGTGTGTAAAGATGGAAAAAAATAACTACTCCTTTTTCTATCACCTAGGCAACACTTGGGCATCGCTTTGCCTAGGGAGGGCACCATTGCCTAAGAATTACCTAGACACCTTGGCTACACAAGCCAACACAATTGAGAAAGAGGAGATGCCTCATGGCATGTTGAACCCCAAAAAGGATATTGAGATGATTAGATACCGATAACTCAATGTACCAATTGTCCAAACAGCTGCAGTGACACAAGTTGGCTGTCAATACTACTTGTCAAACTGGAAAGACTTTAACATCAAAAATAAAACTGCCAGCAGGCAGTTGCATGGCCCACAAAACATGCATATATTTTTCTGACCAATAAAACAATATCTAATAATCATTACAGTTCTTACCAAAATCATTTATTAACACTGCCAAAAGAAGTTTAAGAGCAGTGAGATGAAGTGATTTATTTTAAGATGGAATCTTCTGTGAAAATAGTAAGAATAGATCCCCATGATACATATACATACAACGTATGATAATCACTGACCTGATCATCAGGGGGACAGTAACTCCCATTTGTAAACTTCCGACAGCAACCAAAAGCTTCTGGAGATATCCATACAAGAAAATCATCGAGCCATGAAGCAGCAGGTTTTGCAATGTAGCTTGATTCAGGTATTAATGATGCTCTTGATATCTGTGAAGGAATGAAAAGTTTACAACAAAGGGATAGTAAACTATTAAAAGAACTCATAAATCAAGAGTAAGAAAGAAATAGTGATACTTGATTTTGACAATTTAAGTAACAGACAGAATCATTGGATGATTACTACAACAATTACTTGCACATTGAAGAGTGTAGGACACTAATCAGAAGAGTAAATAATGGAAAAATAAAAATACATAAAATGTGGACCACTTTTTTTTTTTTTTAACACAAAATGTAAAACACCGAGTATTCTAAAAAATATAACAAGCTTACTTTGTAGCAAGCTTCGTAATAAGCTTTAAAAATGTCAATAATAGACCGAAAGGAAGCCTAGAGTGACAAACCAGATCAAACAAGAATTTCTTACAAGGATCGAACTACTTTCCAGGGGTATTAAAAACCCCTGTTATTCTCATCATCATGAATTGATGTGAACCAGTAAATAACAGTAGAAATAAAAGAAGAGAACTGAAATGATAAACAGAAAAATAGAAAGGAAAATGCAATGATTTCTTTTTTATCGACATAATACTATATAGTACAAATTGATAGGCGTTGATATATTTTATATGATAAAACAACCTCAATATTGGTATGTTGGAGATATATAAAACAACATTACTGAAGTCAAGTCAGAAATTCTTATCAAAAACATGAATCATTAATCAATTCTAAATTTTGAAAAATGCAAGAAGTGGTAAATGGAGAGAAATGTATCTCACACTTCAAAGAGAAAAGTGTCATCAACAAACAATGGATTTACCTCATTTAAAAGAGAATTCGAATCGCATTGGCTGATGGAACACAACTGATTTGTATGTCTTGACTCTGAGCTGAGAAAGGAGTTCGACCATAGACCAACATCAGCATAGCAATAAGATAAAACATCAATTAAATTTTAATGTAGAAACACAAAGAGTGAGATTTCCTATTCAAAAATGATAATAGAAAAGTTTGGCATGAATTATTTCTGAGTCTAATAAAAGCCAAAGCTTTCTCAACAATCCGAGAGATATCATTGCCCAACAATCAAGATACTTAAAACTGTTGGCATCTTGGGTTAGAAAAGCAGCTGTGTTTTTCTTCATCACCTCATCCCACTGGGAATACAATATAAAGAATTAAGAAATTATGGTTGGTTTTACAGATGGATAGTCTTCTGAAACCATGTTACATATGTTAGATATGCCAGTGAAACAAATTACCAGCCACAAATACCATGATCATGAGGAAAATCACCAGAAACATATTAATCAGCTTTTCAATTCTAGGTTTAGGTACATACTAAAAGAATGATCATTACATTGACATAATGAGCAGGTAATTATGATAATCCAATGTCTGACCACTTTTGTTAGAAATTGATTCAAATTGGTTGGCTTAGCTAAACAGTTGATAGAATAATCCACAACACCACCAACAAGATAATAAACTTTTTTTCATGTGATCTTCCATGTATACACATAATATTGACTGACACTTCAAAAAATTGATGGCAAATTCTTCCAAAACTTTGTAGAGTAGCAGGCTACAACAAAAGTTTTACTAGCACGTTATGAAAAACTTAAAAGACGTGTTATGACAAAATTTAACACATTGTTTAGGGAACAAATTCTTAATATTGAGGTTTAGCAAACCCTTGAAAATTTCCATTGTTCTTATTGGCACTTATGGTCCATTCTAAACAGAGTCTCCTCTTTATGTTTCGCTTTTTGTTCATGACGAAATAGAAAATACAATGGAATGGGAGGAACACTTCTCAGATGCAACCCAAATTGCTGTTCCAAGGATGGCTTCCAACAACTCCCCTATACTGCTGTGTTGTAGGGAGATTTGTACATGTCCAAGTCCCTTTCAGTTTCGAGAACAAGTGACTGGAAGATCTTCTTCCATGGAGCAAGTACATAAACAGAAAGAATCCTATAACTTCAAAGAAAAGACTAGCCAGGTATTTCAAAGAATAACTAAACAAATAAATAAAAATCTAGAAAAATAGTAATGTTATTGGTTTGATTAAGAGTAAGAAAAATAATATATTTGAACTTGCCAATGAAATTGACAGGAAAGATATGGGTGCTTTTCAGACAAAGACAGATGGATTGAAGAGACCCCGCTGTGAGAAGATATGTAGTGTGTGCACGTGCACATGTGGGCCCCTGAATTAACATCTTAAACAAAGAGATAGCAGTAAGCAGACAAATAAAAGGATAGCATCTAATACCTAAAGTTGTAGTTGTTCACAACAAAGTACAATGGTGGTCCTATTCTGAGATGCTCAGACACGTTATTGAAATACCCCTGCAATAAATGAAATTCTAATGCTAAGAAATCCTGGCATAAAGGACAACATGCATACTTCATGGAACAAGAGGGAAACACAGATCTGCTAAGTTGAACCTGAAGATATGAATCACGAGGAAGAACAATTTTCTGTTCCAAACCAGGTTCAATCCTTGTACATAATGCCTGTACGGTTTAGAATCATGTAAAAATTATATCATAATTTCAAAATCAAAAAAGAAATTAAAGGATGAAAAAAAATAGCATCAGAACAAAAATAAATCAATAAATCCAGAACAACTTACAATACTTGCTAAAGCAAAAGCAACAAAGGCAGCAATAACAACAATTTTAACTCCCCAATGACCAAGAACAGGCGCATGGACTTCCTACAATTAATATATAAGACAACTTAGGTCAGAAACAAAAGCAGGAGAGAAAAATGATAGCGTACATCCTCGAATACCAAACAACATGTTTAACATACAAACAGGAGAAAAAGTAAGAGACATTTGATAGAAATAATTACAGCTGCAAGGGCATAAGATTGTAAGGCTCATTAGTAGCACATAACCAGGATATAGAACAAAATGATTGGAGTCATCTAGAATGACAAATGGAACACGTGACATCGATTACAGTAAACAATAAACAGACTAAAATCATTAATGATTACGATGATAATAAAGAAGATGAAGGACTGCGTAATGATGAAAACAATGATAATGGTGATTAATCATGTCTCTTGAACCTGAAAAGTGAGTGGAGCAAACCATGAATCTCAAAAAGGATACAAATTCTTTTTGATCAATAACAGTAATGAGTTTATTAATGAAAACATTAATAATTAGAGGGTGCAAGCCGATTGGGGATTCTATGGTCCCCAATAATAATAAAGTGCACTAAGCATTAAAACATAATCGCAGAGTCATAAGAAAACACAACGAATCTGGACTGCATTAGCTTTTGGAAGATGAGGTGGTGGTAGTCCAACAAACTACAAAGAAGCTTTTGGGCACTTCATCTTCTTCCTTAAATTTGTTGATTCAGAGAGAGAGAGAGAGAGAGAGAGAGTTGCCATCGACACGGCGAGTTTGGTGATACAACACTCAAATGGGAGAGTAGAGAAGCTATATTGGCAGGCGAGTGTGAGCGAGGGGATGAGAATGAACCCAGGTCACTACGTGGCTCTCATAATCACTGTGTATCTGCTCCAACGAATCTTAGTATTATAATAAGTAAACAGATTTGTATCCAAATAAACTTGTCTGCGTCCACAGTTGATGATCAGGATCTAGAGCTGCTTTGCCTTGCCATACATTAGCTGCTACCACTTTCCAGGGGTCATATATGGTGCATGACTATGTTTTCAGCTTTCAATACAACAAGAATCATCAAGGGAACACCATGGAAGTGATATTTTACGAAGTGACCATGTGCCTAAGTACGCAGGAGGGGAAAAAACACAGTACTTAAACACACTATATCGACAAAATACCAAGTCAGGACCCATCATTGAATGGGCTTGAACATGATAAGATTGTTGACCATCTGATCATGGATATCTTAAACATCTATATGTTTCCAATGCCCAAATAAAGTGTAAATCTGAAGGGTTGATTTGAAAGGACCACAGTAACTTATGGTCCAGTGGATTTTTTAGATGGAAATTACTAAATGTTTTTTTTTTATCAGTAATTACTAAATGTTAGTATGGAAGATGAATTAGCTTCAAAAAATTTACTTCCACTTGAATAGCATGCATGTATGCACACATGCAAATATGTCTGCATTCATGTACTTGAGTCGAATTTTATGTGTCTACATCTCATCCTAACAGAAATGTAACGTGAATATAAAATTAAAAAATAAAAAATAAAGAACAGGAGAATGGCCAAATTCGTGGCACAACTACTAAATGGCTATTAATACACAAAATAATGACACAATTCAAATGAAAGAAAGAACATATAAAAGAAGCATAAAACAATTAGATGGAAAGTGTCTACGTCCATACAGTACCACTTGAATTACATTAACTTACTTTCATATAGCGAGCCAGCAATCCAGGTTTTCTCTGACCAATGCCTACACTTTCTCAAGATGTTCTTCAGTCAGAGCTAACATATTAGAAAGGAAATGAAAGGAAAAACCAAAGCACCAAAATAACCAAGTGATACAATTCAAAATGATATTCATGCAACTAAGAAGTATGCAAGCAAAATTTCTTATAAATACCCATACCAGATTCAGCAGAAGATGAAGGAATCTTTATGCATGGGAAACAATCAATCCTGTTATCTTCAGCCCTCAAGAAGTCAAAAACTATCAAGGCAACAAAAGCAGTAACTTGCAGAAGGAAATCCAAAAGAACAGCCAATGCTGCAGATGAAAAAAGCAAATGGAAGTCAACTGAAGATCGTCACAGAATGTTATTTCAAAGAAAATTCCTTCAGATCATGATCTCTGACCTGCGAACATGGAGAAGACACGACATGCTGGCATAGGAATGAAACTTCCAACAGCAAATGCTAAAACCTCAGATAGACTAGCTAGTGTTATGGATGGTCCCACTTCAACAAGTGCATGACTTACTCGCTCTTCTAAAGGTAACTCCACTGGCTGCCGTTTTACAGCATGTACCAGTATGCACATGTTATCCACTCCAACCTGATATGAAAAAAAAAAATACAACAGTGATTGTTTATTACAAAATGTAATGTCTCCCATTCGCTCCAATCTGAGAGGAATGCATTTATCCAAATTTGTGAGTAATCAATTTCGGGAGACTACCACACCAAATGAACATCACCATACACCTCAAAGGAATTATTGCTCAAACTAGTCACTGATTATAATTAATCAAGGAAGAACTTACAGCCAAAACAAGGAAAGGAATGACTTCCATTATAATCAATGTAGATTTTACTCCAATGGCGCTGAAAAATCCAACGGATCCAAGAACAGAGAGCATGACAACCAAAACTCCTGAAAGGCCTAGTAATACCTGGAGTTCAACCATCAAATTTAAACACGTGCATTTAAGTTACAAAACCATAGAAGGACAAAAAGAAGAAAAGAAAAAAGAAAAACATGAATAAGATGGTAGAACAGTATAAGAAGGATTTTGTAATGACCCCATTTTACAGCAAAGGATTATATATGAAGAAAAGGGAAAACATATAATCAACACAAAAAGAAGAGCTTAAGAACAGTGGTAAGGTTTTGGAGGTTGTACCCAAGACCAGGGTGTCAACACCTACCTTAACCCAGTCTGTGTTGGTGTCATGTGGTACGTATCAATTATACATACGTCTCTATGAACTTACCATACTTTCCTTTGTCACAAAAAAATAATTTTAAAAAGTTTCCCATGCCACCTGGAATCATGGTTCAAAAATCATATCAAAGGTGAATTTTGGTCCTTTCAAAATGTTTTAGGAAACATATTGTTGATGGTCACTTTTGGAAAAATGCCATGTAAGCATAATGAGATGAATGGCAGGCTCTGTGCCACATCGTTACCCGTTCGACTGCCAAGTTGGCATAGAAACAAGATTTTAGAAAATTGTATCTTTGAGAATTCTGCAAAATTTGATTTTCCGGGCATCCTCGATTGATGAGTTAAGACCTTGCCGAGCATATTAGCTTCTCCCGAATCCTCCACCAAATGCCATTAGACAGAATCAGGACGGGCACTTTTCCCAAAAAGATATAAAAATATTGAGAAAAAATCAAGTTTGATAGGTGCCCTGCCGGGTCGGACTAGGCTTGGCAGACGCCTATTGACCACCTCGGCAGGGATGGGCACCTAGCCATTTTGGACTAGGCGCTGGCACCCTGGCAATGGAGGGCGCTAGGCTTTTTGTTTTGGGACCCCGGCAGGGTATTCCCCAAGGGTATTTTTGCCCATCGAGACATGTTTTTGCCCACACCAACACTCCCGAAGGACCCAAAACACACGTTTTTGCGCATATTAACTCTCGATGTACCATGAGATACGCAAACTGAGAGTCATGCCCGGCATGACATACCCTGCATATGTGATGTGATCTCGCCCGGAGCAGAGATCTCCTCTCCAACAAATGGGGGTTTAGGCAGTCCTTAAGGTATGGCGGCCACGAGTGTGGGATGAACCTGGCACGCTGAGCTATGGCCCAACGACGTCAAGTGTTTTAACGGCAACCACCTCGTAGTGTGAGTTTTCATTTGTTGCCTGACGTTATAAATTAAAGAGTTGATTAAGGGATAAGATTCCCTTTGATGAGAATATTCCCCCTTCGATTTGAAATATAATTATGAGAGACTCCTTGATTAGGGGATTGATTGGAGACATTTGAGATTAAAGGATATGGTGACACTTGTCATCATCTCAGAGACACCTATATAAACCCCCAAGAGGCTCAGGTCAAGGGGTTGGCATTTGCACTAGTTAACAGCCTTGAGACATGACTGTGTGAGAGAGAGAGAGAGAGAGAGAGAGAGAGAGAGAGAGAGAGAGAGAGAGAGAGAGAGAAAACCGACACTAAGAAATTTCTGCAGAGAATTCCTTGAAGAGAGACACTGAAGGGAAAAAGACTTGAGTTCACCTTTGTGAGAGTGAGTCCAAAAGGTGTGTCCATCTACTTGTGCATCTCTTGTCATCGGGTCATAGCCACAACTCACCTCACGCCTTCCCAACCCGCTTCCCCTTTCATTCAGTTCGAGCAATGTCGTTGGAACAACCGTATCATAGCATTTTAAGCCCGAGGCAAATCTAGCCACACCGATCCAGATCTACGTGGGGAAGACACGTTGCAAACACGTGAACCGTGTTCACTTAAAAAGCACCCACACATATCAATACTCTTGGAAATGTCATAAAACGTCATGGGTATATTGGAAACTCATGGAAACGCTTGGAGACGTAAAACAAGACTCGTTTAGATAAAATAGAACAATTAAACATCGTACACCCACTCACATAGTATACAACAATATGGAAACTAACCGATATGTGCGTGTGTGCATGCCTTCATGGAAACTTTAACCAAAACTTTCTTCAATGAAAACATAAGCTACAAATATGACGCATAGGTTTATAAAACATCAAAAGAAGCACATATATCTCATGGCCACATTAATAAACTCTAAGGGACAATACATTAGTCCTAACCTATAACTATAAGAAATAAATTATTTCTCAAATATTTGGATAAGTAATATAATAATACATACTTACATTCAAAAAAAATAAAGTTAAATCAACTCATAGAACTGTTTAGATTATCAAAGATTATTTATATAATTACTTCAACCTTAAATTATGGATTTTAATATGAAAATATTTTATTTTTTATTAAATTAATTTTTAAGAAAATAAAAGAAACAAATTTATATACAAATGAACATATTTATGCAAATATAAAACAGAGTATCCTAAAACTATAATTTTTCATTTTTTTCAGATAATATATTGTATTTTAATTCTAAGAAGTTTCAAGAAAATAATATATATAATAAAAAATATGTTGCTTCTATGGGATTAATAAATTAAGTTAGGCTGATATATACCTTCATTGAAACTCAAAACAGCAAGTATTAACCTTAAAAACTGATTTCATTTTTAGAAAATATCATTTTTGGTAATATAAAAAGCAGATTAGAAAAGCAAAATATATCTATAAAGCTAATGATATATCTTGATTAGACCTAAAATGTCTCAGCATATAACCTAAAAATATTATTTTGTTATCTTTGGAATTATATTACTATAAATTTAAAATTTCAAAATATTACGAATTTTATATCTAAACATAAGATATGATCGATAATTATTATTTAATATTATTAAGTAGTTGATGTGAAATAACTGATTTTCTATTTAATCAAATTAGTATTACTAGATATGATCAATAATTGTTATTCAATTATTATTAAGTAGTTGATTTGACTTTACTGATTTTTAGTTAATTAAATAGTGTTAATAGGGTAGTATCTATTACAGTACTGTAATACTCAAGCATTACCGTACTGTAATAAATATTACCCTAGATCAATCTATATATATATATACCTATATAGGTATCAAACTTATGAGTATTAGTCAATACATTAAATATATCATTCGATACCCTGTGCCTACATTAAGAGGGAGTTTTGTTGCGATCTCCTTGAAACTCGATACGTTTCGTCATATTGACTGAAACAAAGATTCTAATTCAAGCATGGAGTAGATGAAGTTTAAATAATTCCTTGTGGGTGGGATGCGAATGAGTTTCTGTTCGCATTCAATTTCCCCGCCGTTTCACGCACGGTTGAGATGCTCATAATTCATTCTTTAACGTGTGCAGATCTTCAATTTTCAAAATCCATGTACCTCCTCTGTGATCGCATTCAATTGCCCCGCCGCTTCACACACGGTTGAGATGCTCATAATTCATTCTTTAACGTGTGCAGATCTTCAATTTTCAAAATCCATGTACCTCCTCTGTG
>JAUPMG010000004.1:18820626-18831522 GCA_031762675.1 Pachysandra terminalis
GTGTGTGTGTGTTAGTTCTTACTTCTGAAAAGGTGGTTTTCCAAGCTTCCCTTCTGCAGGAATTCATAGACCAGGAGGAGCTCTTTATCCTCCAAACAATATCCTAAAAGCTTAACAAGGTTAGGATGAGAAAGCCTTCCTAAGAAGTTCACTTCCGACTGCAACCATAAATAAAATAAAAGAACAATATCAACAAGAGAACTGATTAATGTAGAAAGTATACTGATTGAATATATAACAGATGCATATTATGTATAATCAATACTATAAATAGATCATGAAAGCGAAATCATATCACATTTAAATGGTTTAAAATCAAAGTGCTGATTACAAGAAGAATAGATAGACCAAATCAGGGGGCGAGCCAGGATTCTATTGTAGGGGGCGAGATTTGAAAAAAAAATTGGTTTTTGATTTGACAAAATTAATGCTATTTTTGACAAAAAGAAGACAAAATTAATTCTGGTTTCTATAATATATATATATATATATATAATTTACTTCAGTTTTTTCGGTTCGGTTTAAACGAAGCCTTAAGCGTAAACCGAATCAAATTAATTTGGTTTT
Source organism: Pachysandra terminalis (assembly GCA_031762675.1). NCBI lineage: Eukaryota > Viridiplantae > Streptophyta > Magnoliopsida > Buxales > Buxaceae > Pachysandra > Pachysandra terminalis. Next base: position 18,821,194 of record JAUPMG010000004.1, read on the forward strand.
TTATTTTTAAACCAACTTTAAAACTTTTAAAAAATTAGGGTGGGCAGTTGCCCCCTGTCTCCCTTATGTAGCTCCGCCCATGGATCAAATACAATTTGGTCACCTCTATATGTGTTTTTGTGTGTGTGTGTGTGTGTGAGAGAGAGAGAGAGAGAGGTGTTAAATTTAGCTATCTATTAACTTAAGGATAGTGAAATTTGGACTTTGATGCTTGTAAGTAAATGATATTTACCCTCACTAAAAAATTCCTAGATTTTCAATTATATGTAGAAGTATTCTCTTCATAAAGTCAGAAATGTAAGGGTTTTTGACAAGGAAAAAAATGTCATTTAATTAGACAACAAGCTTCATGGAGGTCAAACAATACCAATTAATGAAATTCAACAGTCAAAACCTTTAGTTATCACCTGAGAGAAGGGTGCTAATTAAATGTAACAAACAACAAAATCTAATGTTATTCCAAAAATGTGAGGGAAGGTATCTATAAATAGGGCTGTAAACAAGTCGAGTCGAGTCGAGCTTTGCCTAGCTCAACTAAGGCTCGTAAATCTCTAGCAAAGCTCAGGCTCGTTAAAAGTTTTTAGGCTCCGAGCCGAACCGGGCTTTGCCAAGCTCGGCTCATGCTCGTAAAAGCTCAGCTCACAAAAAGTTCGGCTATAAAAATCATCGTCGTAAAAATGCCTAGATTAATACAAATGTATTAACATTATAGTTGATAACTGTTATTATATATAATATATTATGTTAACACGTGTATTTAATATTAATACATAATATAAGATATAAGAATACAAATGTATAATCACACACAAACTGAGCCGAGCTTTAACTGAGCCGAGCCTACCCAAGCACGGCTCAAGCTCGTTAAAATAATAAGCTTTTTTTGGGGATCAGGCTTGGCTCGCGAGCCTAATTTTAGAGCTCAACCTCGGCTCAACCGAGCCGAGCCCAAGCCTGATGAGTCAAATAAATAAGGAAGAACACATAGGCTTTGCAGAATAATTCTAGATTCTATTCTAATTAAACATGAGAGACAAAAACCAAAAATAGTAAAAGAATAAAAAAAATGAAAAGGAATTTCATCCACTTTAAGAAAAACTTCTTGCATTCATTCTGTTTTTTGGGGGAGATTAAATTGGATTACCTGCCACTGCTCCAATCCTTGCATGCTCTCATGATTCAGTTTCTTAACGGCGACGATCATTCCGGTACCGATCTTGGATGGCGCGAGCGTCTTCTCGTCAAGCCAACCCTTGTATACTCTTCCAAAACCACCCTCGCCGAGCACCGTATCTGGTTTGAAGTTTCTCGTTGCGCTCTTTAATTCTGCGAAGCTGAAGATTTTCAAATCTGGGTTTGGCAAGATCTTCCCGCTTGATAACCCCTCGTCGAGGTTTCCGCTTGTCGCCGGAGAAATCTGGTTGTTGCTAGTGTTGGTGGTGCGGCAGGAAAGTCCATTTTCTTTGCTCTTACTTGACGTCCCTAGAGAGAGAGAGAGATCAAATAAGGTTTTTATGTGGGAAATATCTATTGAGAAAATAACCAGTGTTCTTCTGATGCTTTTAGGTCAGAAATCAAATGGGAAATTAGGTTTCAGTGGGGGAAAAAAAAAACTAGAAGAACCCTTTTGAGATTCATGAAGAATGGATGAAATTAGTGATCCTGGCAAGCAAAAACTCTAATATAAGAACAATTATATGCAAAAACTATTCCAAACATGATGACTGAAAACAGGGAATTTCTTTTAATTTTTTTTTAATGGCAGAGTACAAGAACACCCAAATCAAATTACTTGCAAATAAATCAGACATCTAGAAAGGAGGGATTTGCAACAAAAAAAAAAAAAGATGAAATTGAAGAAGGCCAGTATGAGATGATCTTTTTGGGTTTTGTTTGGATTACCTGAACTTGAAGGTCCGGTGGTGCTCGAGCTTCTGTTATCAACTTGGGTTCCACAGAAATTCCCCATATCGACTTCAGTTTTTGGTGGTATTTTGAGACTATCTAAACACAGAGATCGACATAGTTTTCCTCTTCTGTTCTTGTTGGAGAAAACAGAGAGAAAACGTAGTTTCTTCTTATTGATTGATGATGAATAAGACTTCTTCTTCTACTAAAAGAAAATGAAATAAATATTAATTCATTGACTTCTCTCTGGCGACCTTTTCGTCTTTATGCATTACTGTTTACTGAAGAGACACTCTGTATCGACTAACAGCTGGGAATTCATTGACTACTCTTTCGCGACCTTTTCGTCTTTATGCATCACTGTTTACTGAAGAGAAACTCTGTAACAACTCAGAGAATTCCAGTTTTCACTTTTAACAGATAAAATCTCTCTTCCATTTTCTTGTCAAAGAAGAAATTAAATAATTTTAAAGCAATATTAGTGTCACGTTCGTGAATTTTTTTTAACAGATAAATTCTCTCCTCCATTTTCTTATTGATTGATCATCAGGAATGCTAATTGAATATTATAAAAGATATATTTTTTAATTAAAGTCGTATAACATAAATTATGATTATTTTATGTCTCGATTTGTAATAATATATTTGTGTGAATTTGTTGATCGAGATCAAACAGTAATAATAAATCCAGTAAAAACGAAGATTAAACAATGCCCACATATATATATATGTGATTCGACAAAGCCTACGTCTACGAGAGAGAAAAAGTTCTTATTATGTCAAAAACTAATTAGGATTACAACTTAAACTCTTACTTAATAAATAGAACAAATCTCCCATATACCCTTACCATACCCTCAAGTCCCCTCCCCCCCTTGGACTTGGAGAATAGTGAATATGAGCCACCAACCCATGGAGCCCCTCAAATCTCTCCCTTTGGACATAAAGACTAGTAAATATGAGCCACCCACTATCTATAATAATATTGAATATAGGTATATGTGCACAAACAAGTGGAGAAATACGTCCATTGAGCATTACCATATATTGTTAATAGAAGCATTTACAAAATATTTATTGAACTTTTTGTACGAATGTAAATTGTTGATGTTTATTATTTAAGTAATATTATTTTAGTGTATTATGAAATATTTTTAATTATTATTAAAAGAATATAGATTAATTAAGCACATCTATTAAAGAAGATAGAGTTAGTCTACAGTACCGACAATTTCTCATATGCATAGTAAAAGTCTTTATCTAAGCCATCAATTTTTTTTACATGTAAAGTCTCAAACGTTAAAAAATGTCGGTATTATGCCGAGGTTGGTATAGTAGAATTCTCCAAGAAGATAACTTATTTACACTGCCACTTATTTCACGCGTGCCTTTCACTAGTTTAAATAAAGAATTAATCTGTAACACCGACATTTTCTCATCTGTATAGTGAAGAACTTTATCTAAGCCGTCAATTCTTTTTATATATAAATCTCAACCGTTAACAATCGGTTGGTAGTGATGATGAGTCAATTTGAAAATTGACTCAAGCCAATGATAGAATGGCACTTGGCAAGGTCAATTATATAATTACATGCTACTTTATGAATTCATAACATATATTTGAAATTTTATACACTCACTCTTGTTAGGAGAGTAATTCATTTCGAAAGCCCATTTAACATGGGAGGATTATTCAAAATCAGTATATAGTTAAAGGATCTACTCGAGATAGACTTCAAACTAATATTCATTAGAAAGAGAACTTTCGAAATATTATGTTGCCTTAGACATTAAAAGGCAATATAGGTTAACCACCTCGATAGGGTCAATTTGCCATCATAAGTATAATAATATCTTATATAACGAGGTTATCAGCATAATGCTATTCTTAAGTTGTAACTCGAAATAGTGTTAGGCATTTCGAGATAGAATCTCGAAATGACCAGTTTACTATCCCAAAAAGGCATATCACCTTTAGGGATAATCATATAAGTAAATTGATGTCAATTTTTGAGATAGTCACTCGAAATGATGATCATGAAAACATAAAGTTATGAATTATAAGAAAACACTCCCTAACATTCATTAATTCATCTAAAATCCGTAAAATTTGGAGAATAAGCCAACAGTTTCACAGCCACCCATTATCTTTAACAAGATCCAATTGGTTAGGACAAATGGCAACATAACAAGTCTAAATGAATTGAAAGCATTAAATTTATTCAAATTTAAAATTTAATTCATCTAAAATCCTTAAAATTTGGAGAATAAGCCAAACAATTTCACAGCCACTTAATTAAGACCCTTTTGTAAGTAAGGGAGGGTCCTTAAATTAATTCAGTTCTAGACCCTGGATGCACTCCCGGGTTTGAAGCAACAAGTTAATTTTTCATCAATATTTGATAAAAAAAAAACACACACACTTTTGACTTACATCTTTCTTTGGGTGATCAATTTTCTTTATTGACTTTATTTACATGGATTGAAAGACTTGGAACTCTGTTGATTGATGGATGTATTAAATGGCGCAACAACAATCTTGATTTGGCAAAGCTGGACAAGACAGGGTGTGAAATGCACACGAATCCATTCGCACTCAAAAAAAAAAATCTTAATCCTTTCTCTCTCATCTTTCTAACAATCTATGAAGCCACAGCCACATACACAGAGAAGGAGAGTTTCCTAACAGCTTCTTCTTCTGGTTTTGTCAAGTGCTTCTCATCATGACTTTTATGACGGCCTTATCATGCACCTATAATGGTTAGTAACAGTAAAGTTTCAGGGACCGTCATGCTATTCATATTAGAAAACCATGTAAGTCGAAATTTAGTTCAGAAAGTAATATGCCTCGTATCATGAGAATAGAATGTATGATTATTACATAAAATTTTGATTTTGATGTTTGATTAATAAAAATGGATAGAATGATGAAGGGTAGGATGGGAAATATATTTTTTTTCTCACTTTTTCATTTTTTTTTCTCATAAATTTTTTTCCGTTTAACAAAAAAGGGCTATTTTTTTGCCATCAAAGAAATTTGATTGAAATATTTTTTGTGGGACAACACTTTTTGAGCATAAAAACGCATATTTTGCAAAAAAGTCACCTTTTTTTTTATTTCTCACAAAATTTCGCTATCCAAACGGAGCCTTAGCTTTTGTATAATGTCAATAAGTATCCCTCAAACCTCAGCTAAAACAAACACATCCTCTATAGTTTGAAAGTATGGTGCAATAAACTCTTTTCTCCTAGGTTGTGTTTAATTGGAACCTTGGATTTTAAAAGAAAAGAAAACAAAAAGAAATAGAAATAGAAAATAAAATAAAATAAAATAAATAAAAAGAATTTCTTTTCAAGTGTTTGGTTAAGATAAGACATATAAAGAAAATCAAATTCTAGTGCCTTTCAATAACATTTCGGTGAGTTTTCATGTTTTCGACAATTTGATTAGTTGCCAAGAAAAGATAAGATATGTTGTAAGTTAGGTTGGAGTGATGGAGAGTGCTCTCCACTTTTGTTTCTTTTTTTCTTTTTTTTTCTCTTTCAAAATCTCCACCTTTCTGGAGAGAAAGGTTTGGATCCCAAAAAGAAAAAATCTCATTCCAAATCTCTATTCCCAACTCTTTCATTCTTCAAACAAACTAGAGAAAGTGCTTTCTCCAGCATTTTCTTTTTTTTTCTCTTTCAAAATCTAAGGTTCCGAGCATAGTATTAGTAACAATTAATAAAGTAATATAATATTTGCTTTTTTGCTTATAGCAACATATTTTAATCATGAAAATGCCCTCATATACCTTGTTTAATGATCTTAAAAACAAAATAGGTGCTTATATAAAAGAAGAAAGAAGCTTCGTAAAATTGAAATTGTGAAAACCCTAACTCTCGTTTATAATATTATGATAAATAAGTAATTTAATTTGCTGTCATTTTAGCATACTTAAACATAACGATTGATAGAGGGGTATTATGGTCAAATTATCAGTTTCTGTTATAAATCGTTAAACCCTCCTCTAGTTTGGTCCAATAATGATATCGGTTGTAATGGCCAAGGTGGTTTGGTGGGTACTTGTTGTCATTATGCCAAATTTAAGGGGGTCTTAATATAATTTACCCAAAAATATATTTTTAAGTTAAATGTTTAAATTTTTAAACTATTATTTATAAAATATATATATATTTATATATAAAATATACAAGCAAAATATAGGTGAATGGGAATGGGAATGGAGCGGGTTGAAACAAACCCCAATCTAATTTATGGATTACCAAACCCTAACCATTAGGGGATGGACAAGTTATCCAGTTAAGCTTAACAAAGGCTATAATGATTTAATATTATTTAAGGATAATTTATACTATTTTTTTTTGTCCAATTATTATATTTATTTAGTTACATATAAAAATATTGATATTGGTGATCAGGCGATCTAATTAATTCCATTAAACACGTGGCGCTGTCTCCAGTGGACTCGTACACGTTTGTTGGGTATAGCCGCATATATCGAATCATTCAATAAAGTTGTAACTACTGTACAGTCGTCTCTCATTGCCATCTGTCAACACCCGCTGCACGTCAATTAAACCGTTTGGTAAAAAGGTGATATTTGAAACGGCTTAGAGCTGACCATCCTTATCACCAAAAGGAAAGCTTTTTGGAGAAGCAATCTTTTTTAATTCCAACTTATGGGAAAACGCCGCGTGCCCCAAAACATAACAAACATGGGCTAATTTCCTTTTTGAATGACCAAAAGGATAATGATTTATATTCCTTGACACAGGATACTGTCCTCGAAATAATTGAAGGAGTATGAATTTTTACATTCCTTCTGAAGGACCTTAATCCTCTCGAAGGGCACATATAGGGGTATGTTATCCCTAATGAACTTTTTAAATATATGAAACTTCAAATAAAATCTTGAAGTCACATCTACTTATTCTTTAGAAGACACTTCAAGTGATTTTATTGCATTACTTTTACATTTCAAAGGTAATTCGCTTAAAGAGAGATCTTCGAGGGAACTTTATATGCCTTCTAACTCATAAGTCAATTGGATTATATCCATAGACTTTGAAGGACCATTTATCATATTTTGTTTTGAAAGAATCACGGAGTAGATATACTTTCTCCTGCTAAAGCGAATTCAAAGGCAAATTGAAGACCAACCACCATCAGATGGTGAATTCGAATGCCAACCACCTCCAGATGGTGAATTCGAAGGCTAACCACCTCCAGATGATGAACTCGAAGGAGGTATATTCCCTCCTACTAAAATGAATTCGAGGCTTATCGCCCTGAGAGGGTCAATTCGTCAAGGATTAGTCACCCTTAAAGGACTAAGGGCCCATCACCCTCAAAAAGACTTTTGTCACCTTCGAAGGACAAAGATATTGGTTTACCCCTCGAATGCATTCTTTTATGCATATAAATTACAAACTAGGATTCGAAGTCACTCTTACTCATCCTTGGGAATTGACTTCGAGTTATATTTTGGACATGCTTTGACTTCTAAAAAAAACAAATCTCCAGTAGATGGAGCTTCAGAAGTCGAATTAACGTCATCTCCAGAAGTATTTCCTGAAGATAGGCTTCCTACGGACTTTGAGAAATTTCCTCACTTTACTTTAAAAAGAATTCACAAGGGAACATATGTACTTCTAATTTCATTAAAAGCAAGGGCACTCGGATTGGTTATTGTAGCTATAAACCTTAAACAAATCCAAGATAAGCTCTTCTTTATAGGGACTATTGGTCATGAAAACGAGTTCCTTGCTGAGACACTCAATTCCGAGTTCTCTATATAAGTAACTCGAGATTATACTGGTCACCTTGTAATAATAGGGTAATTTTGGCTTCCTTCGAAGGAAAATAGTCGCCGAAAGGAATTCCTTGAGATATACCAATTCAAAAAGGTATTTATGACATGGAAGTGACTCTTTAAAGTTTGATTGAGACGGATTTCACGTGATAAAACCCCAGCTACTTATAATATATGTTGTATGACTTATCTAAATGGAGTTTTGTCGCAAGAATAAAGACGTTACTTTTAAATTTATATGCATGTAACACGCGTCATTCAATGCGTGTTCCTAAAGGTCTAAAGCAACCTATCATAGAGCAGGTTTTGAAAATTTGAATGACTCATCCCTTTTTCTTGAAATAGCTTAGGTGTGTTGAGAAACACGTGGCATCCGGGATACGTTTAATACATGGGGATATTTATAAGCTCACTCTCTGGGCATTTGATTGAGTGACATTTGTCCTCATTTGAGAAGCTAAACTCCCTATAAATAACAGAAACGTATCCTCCATTAAAGGGAAAGAAAAAAAGCTTAGAGAATCTGAAACTTTTCTAAATTTAAGTGGTAGAAGACAATAGTGAGTAAAGGCACTGAAAGAGAAAGTAAATAGTCACTCAAAATGTGTATTTCTCTATACATGTTATAGACTTCGAGTCATTCAAACTCTAAGGTTTTTTTGCTTTAAGATATGCATTCTAACTAACTTTCTAATTATTTCAATATCATTTTACTCTTGTCTCTTCTCTTTGTCTTATTCACAGGCCAAATCTGTGAAGAAGTGCTCTTGGTAGAACGGCTGCGCGATGGTTTAGGTTGTCTTGAGACAAGCTCTCCCTATCTATTTTTTTAGAAGAATGGTTATATTGGTCCACTTGTATTAGCTGTCAAAGCTCTTTTCTAATATATTTGTCAATTACAAAACCCGCATCTCCAATATCTATACCTCCTATATATAAAAGAAGCGGGTCCTCATATTTTTTATTCCTGAAAATAACCTTGCACAATTTTACTAAAATTGAATAAAAATTCGGTTATTTAGGGACACTTCTATAATTTTATCAATTTTTTTCTTATAAGTATCAACATAATTCATTTTTTATTTAATATTTTTTAAAACTGTAAAGTAGTTCCTTTTTTTTCATTTATTATTATCCACGTGTAGTTAGGCTTGTAAACGGATGTTATAAGTATCAACATAATTCACTTTTTATTTAATATTTTTTAAAATTATAAAATAGATCATTTATTTTTATTTATTTTTATCCACGTGTAGTTAGGCTTGTAAACGGATGGGATTCAGTTGAATCCGAATTTGATTTGTTAAAAAATTTATTAGATCTGAATTTGAATTCGAATCTTACGGATCTTTATAAATTTTATTTGAATTCAATTATGATTTGAAATCCGATTCAATCCGAATATTAAATAATGTACGTACAAAATTCAGGTCTTAAAGAGAAAAAAGTTAGAAACTAGGGTTTTTTCTTTTTTTACAAAATCATATTAGTATATATCACGAATAATGATACCACGTACCTATAATATATAAAAATAATGTATAATATTAAATAGATATGCTATTATGTGAGATATTATTCATACATAATAATATGTGACATACTATACAAAAAAGAATACACAAGATTTAATTATATAATCGAATCGAATTGATATAGACCTTACATTCAATTATAATCAGATTTTTCGGATTCAGATCTTAATTGAATTTGGGATTAAAAATATCTTACCGAATCTCTTATCATCGAATCAAACGCAGATCGAATTCGGATCATGATCCAAACCATTGACGGACATATTGCCTACGTGCAGTGATACAATCTATTCTTTAATAATATTTTGAATTACAACATTTTTGGTAATGAAAAAAATAATGACGGTCTTACCCCCACACGATGTTAACCGAAAGAGGACTGTTGACTTGCTGGCTGTTTTGCTTTGCGCCTGAGAAGATTGAAGATTTAACTTGTACATTTTCCTTTAGTGCACCTAAACTCTAAAGCTTTAACTTTTAAGTCATTAATTAAAATTTGGAATCCGGAACGTGGAACACGAGGCAAATATTTCCTCTCTATTGTTAGCTGCTTGGCAGTAACGGCAAAAGAATTATTTCTTTTATATTCAAGCAATTACTCAGTTTGTATGACCAAATCACATACTTAACCACCGTTGTGTGACTCAGCTAGTAGCAAGTTGAGTTCTAGTGGGCGTCTCGAAGGTAAGTTTAGAGTTCGAATCTCACTAAAAGCACTTATAGTCAGGGATTTTGAATCTCACTAGAAGCACTTGTAATCAAGGATTTATCATAATTGCTCCCACCCCAAACGTGGATTAACCCCACACCCAATTGGGTGTGGGAACACTTCATGGTTAAGACCGAAAAAAATGACCAAATCGCACAATCTTGCTTCGCAAGATAAGAGAAGAGGTTAATTTCTAAGATGATTCTTTGTATTAAGTAGGTGATTATGAAGTGTGAATCAAAAATCTCTACGTACACGGCTGTGTTCGTTTCCTAAAGTCAAGACAATGCATCATGACTTAGCGCTATTAATTGAGCTCCTGACCTTCCCTATAGAGTATAGTTATTTGTCGTTAAGTTAT
>JAUPMG010000004.1:18835275-18847780 GCA_031762675.1 Pachysandra terminalis
ATTTTTTATTTTTTATTTTTGGTATAAAACAACCAATCGATACATTACCAAGGTGAACACAGTATAATTATCCATTGCTTTTATAACATACTAATAGGAGAGGTGTTTCAAATGGCCGAGGTTCTAAGGATACTTGTTGTCATTATACCGAACTTAAGAGTGTGTCAATGTAATTTATCTTTATATTTTTTATATAATAAAAAGCGAAGAAATTCATGTTCCGTTTTTCTTCTTATAAATCTATCCGTCTATCTGTCGCTCATGAGAGTGATAGTGACTAGCATTTAGACGATTAGATCATAGATGAATTATTCGACGCATTAATTGATTTTTTTACTTATTAAAAAAGAATATATTAGATAAAATAGAAGTATTTTACAGATTTTTTTAATTATTCTTCTTCTCTTTAGATAATATTATTATTAAGAAAATGTGGCCGGCAGCCGGCGTGTATTGCAGACCTCGCTTATTCTCATCGGAGCTAAGTCGGTGGAAGTTTCTTCGTTGACATTTGAGGGAAGTATTGACGGACTAGTCCGCGTTAAGAAAGCCAGACTTGTTTCTTTCCTATTTTTCAAATGCTGAAGGTCAAGAGTCAAGATGGTGATTGAGGGTAGGGCTGTAAACGAGACGAGCTTTGCCCACTTCAGCTCAGGCTCATAAATCTCTAGCAAAGTTCAAGCTTGTTAAAAGTTTTTAGGTTTTGAGTTTTGCCAACCTCAATTCAGGCTCGTAAAAACTCAGCTCGCAAAAAGCTCGGCTTATAAAAATTTGACCTTATAAAAACTTAAATTAATATAAATGTATTAATATTATAGTTGATAACTGTTATTATATATAATATAATAAGTGAAGTGTTTAATATTAATACATAATATAAGATATAAAAATATAAACGTATAATCATATATACAAACTGAGCTGAGCCTACTTCGATTCAAGCTCGTTAAAATAATGAACTTTTTTTTGGGCTCAGGCTCAACTCACGAGCGTAATTTTAGAGTTCAAATTTGGCTCAAACGAGTCAAGTCCGAAGCCCGAACTTGAGCCGAGCTAACTCGGCTCGTTGACAGCCCTAATTGAGAGGAGGATTCGGTGTTTCTGAACGCCTTTTTTTATTATTGGTAAAGAAAATTCATTTAAAAAAAAAAACAGCAAAAGTACAGATCAACAAGATACAGACAAAACCTCTTGCTTACTTGCTTTTAGCTTGAACGAACGAGATGTGTTGGAAGGAGAAACGACTCATTTAAAATTGATTTTTATGAAACGGTTCATAAGACTTGTTTGAGAGGAATAAAAGATGTTTGACAAAACCCTATTGAAAAAACACTTTTATGTTTGATTTGTGAGAATTTGGTGTAGAAAATCTATATAATTTTGTTTGTGAGGATAACATGGGTAAAATAGGTATTTTAGAAGTTTTAAAGGAGTATATGACACCATAAGATATATTTCATTAAAACCTCAAATTAAATTCAGCAAATATGATTTTAGAAGCAGAAAATAATAACTTAAAAAAACCAAATCAACGTTTCAATGAAATGATTCTTGTGAAATTGCTTTTAACTTAGATTTACCAAACGCTTATTTATTTATTTGAAGTGCTTTTGGATTCAGAAATCACTTTTAGGGTCGGAAGAAGTAATGTCAAACATGCCCTACATTTATATTAGGATTTCAGAGTGAGATGAGGCAATGGTGTAAAGGATCTGCCAATCCTGATCCAGATGGGTCAATCCAACTTGAAATCAGTTCGGAATGAGTCATGATTCTAAACCAATCCCTAATTTATTAGATTCTCTTATTCAGTTAGGTCGGACAATCAAATAAAAATCTTCTGACACCGCTTCAAAAATTTCTTCTTTTTGTAAGAAACCTTTTAAGGGTGTCCGATATGAATCTTCCAACAACCGTCTTTTTTTTTTATTTATTTATTTATTTTTTTTCTGAGATCACGTTTTGGATTGGACGATTTAGAGTTGGATCGCCAATCCAACTCGGTATCGGACCGGACGATCTGATTTATGAGAAGAGGTGTTGTGTGTGTGTTTCATGACTAAGAAGATAACACACTTGGTAAACTGGGTCTTGCTGGGAATCATATCACTTGGCCCCACTTTTACATAAGAAAATTGACGTAAATACCTTAGAAGGGGACGAGCATTTCGTCTATTTCAAGGTGGCTGCACCATCGGCTGTTGATATCCACCACGTGTACTTTTTACTTTTAAACCAGCCGAAGGTCTGCTTTTGAAATTTCAAAAGGTGCCGACTTAAAACTAATTAAATAAAATAAAACGCTTTGCAGCAACAGCTTAAAATTGCTAAATTGAATACAGTAACAGCCTTCATATGAAGTAGTCATTGAACCAAAACAGAGGAAATTAATGGCAAAGCCTTTGAGATAAGTGTCTAAAAAGAATTACCTTCCAAACTAGGGGTGGCAACTGGGGCGGGCCCGAGCTTACACTCCATTGTAACATAATTTATGATGGCCCGAGCCCTGCTCAACCCTAGGGCTCAGAGGTGTAAGCACAAGCCCAATGTATTTAAAGCACATCAAGCCCGAGCCTAGTTCAACCCAACCCTATAAATTGCGATTTGTTATTTTTTAAACTAAAAGCTATAAATGTCTCCAATATTTTGTTGCTGTAAAGAATTGAACCTAGGCTTGTAGAAGAGAATGTGAGCTTGCCACCACTACACTAAAACCCCAAGAAGATGTTTGATATATATATATATATATAACGTCGGATCTAGCTAGGCCAATCAGTTGAACCTGAGCCCAACCTGAAAATCTAATTGGACCTTAAATTTGAGCCCGATCCAAACCTACAGGCCACTTATCCTTGCCCAATCCGCCCAATCATAGGGCCGGGGGTTCACCCGGCCCATTGCCACCCCTATTCCAAAACACAGCTTATTCAGGAAGACTAGCTGCAACCTCAGTATAAGCAACCATATGATGATAAGGGTAGGCCACAGCTTTTGAAGTAATCAAGCTGGAGAATCTGCCCATGAGATCATGATCTCTGTTATAGAACCCAATCTCATTAGCCAGAATTGCACCTTTACACTCAAACCAAGAACAATGTAGTCAATATAAATCATAAATTAAAATGCATTTGTATAGGGAGTATATGGTCTCACTTAAAGTTCCTCAGAACAATGCAGAGGTTTTTTTTTTTTTTTTTTGTTATTTACTAATGTGAAATTGGAAATGCAATTGTTTCTACTAAAAGAGTTTCAGCCATGGTTACTTAAAAAGAGTTAGATTATGCAAGAGGAACATTTTTAGACTGATCTGAGATTTCTCAGAGCAAAGCTTCCTTCAGCTATGGTTTACGAGATTGGAAGATTTCTTTGTTGACGCTTGCAGCTAAGATTTTTCCTTGTGATTCACGTGCAAGGATCTGTTTGTTACAAGGCACAGCTGTGCTGATCTATATTCTCCAGGAAAGATTTGAAGAGTTGTCAAGGTCAGATACCTGTAATGGCTAGTGTGATGCCTCTACGTTGCATGTTAGCACGAGGGGAACAGCTTCTCTCCTCTCTCTGTAATTCTTCATTTATCCTGTATTTGAATTGAAAGGGTATTTTCAATAACAGAAATTTATAGTATTTTTCTTTCATTTTCTACTTGTTATTTTGCCCTTGATTCACATCAATAAGCAAAGTACATATTAAAACCTCTCTTCAAAGTTAAAATGTTAGCTACCTTTCTTTGGACAATTAGAACATTATGAATCATCAATATGAAATAGATGAGAACAACATAACAATTTTACACTCTTCCTAAAAAACTTGAAACTGCAACTAAATTCAGAAAATAGTTATTTCAGAGGCTGAGTACAAACAAGACCGCACCTGCAAATTGATTAGATTGCTAAATCAGAAACGTCTGGTTCTGTCATAAACTACAATGGCATCCAAAAAGGGAGAACAGGAACACAGAATAATTGAGAAGGAAGCAAATTCTTTTACAAAGCAGGGTTGAATTAGAATGTATTTCTACAAAAATCTAAGAAAATTTAAACCTGCAACTTCTAAAAACTATGATTCAGTAGTGTCAGGAAGGAAGTTATATTGGAAATACATGAGCATGAATAGGATTGCCTTTTGCTCATGGTTAACCTGAATGCATGACTCACACAGGGTATCTATCCTTCATAAATTGCAGACTTCTTTAAATTTCTTGATCACCTTTGACCTTGTTTTTAAATTTCTTGATCACCTTTAACCTTGTTTGCATTAGGTTGGTTTCTGATGAGCATATTGTAGCAAGATTTCACCTCATCACAACTTTCACAAGGCAATCCTCCTATTCATCAGAGCAACTTCAGAGGGAGGAACTGCATGACATAATAATACCCTTTTTGTGGACGGGACAATGGATTCTAAACCTGAGCCCTCGCCGACTGATAAGAAAAATAAATTAACTGAGCTCTCTTCATTGAATTAGAAGAATGTTGATTAGTGGATGTACCTAATAAGAGTCCTAAGGAGATGCACAAAATCATAATTTCATATTTAATTAGAAAAGACCAACCAAGGCTATGAGACCGCCAAATTTTCCTAGAAAGACTGTTCCTGATAGACTCACGTTTAGTTTCTTGAATGACCAAAACATCCGGATGAACTCTAAAACACAACTCTTTAACCGCCCTCTTTTTAGCAACACTCCCCAAACCCCTCACATTCCAGTTAACAATCTTCATCAAGAACATGAAGGCCTCACCCTATTCCTCCTTCTCTGATGCTGTACCGAAACCCCAAAATTTCTGGCTCTAAGTGAGCATCCTAATCCCCAGCCCTCTTTCAGTTTCCTAAACCTATTAACCGCAGTCGGGATGGCCATCGACTTCCCGAAACTATCAACAATCTCTAACTGAAAAAGTTTAGCCAAGTCCTCCACCTCAACCCATTCCCACCCAAGCCCCACAATCATCATCGCACAAGCTACAGAGTGCATTAATCACCAAACCGTTAGCCCCCTGATGGGGAACATTCAGCTGTTCAATAGACCTTGTCAAAGCAAAATCTGCAATGGAGGAATTATCACCCAACAAATTGAAAATAAAAGAATCAAAAGAGTTAAACTGACAGTTAGACATCATGTAGACGTTTGGCTTAGGTGAGTGGGCTTGCATGCATCATTATAGTATAGGATGGTGGTGGATTCGAGAGATGACCACTTATTGTTTGGTTTGCTGCTATGTGTATTCTGATTAATAAATTAGTTTATTACATATCTACTTTTAAATTTATATCTAATGCTTTGGCTAGAAGGGAAATATGATTTTTATTTAAATACTTTCACATTGTGGGTACAGCTCACCGGGTTTCTAGCTCACCCCATTCTTTTACCATGTTTTCAGGTATTTCTAGCTCACCCCATTCTTTTACCATGTTTTCAGGTAATTAAAGGAAGACTTGATTGTGAGAGCGTGTAGCATAGATTGGGTAGTTAAATTTCCTAAAGGTTCAAATCCAGGGATAGTAAGAATAGATATTGAATTCTAGTTTTAAAATTCTTAGAATATTCATGTAATGTAGACAAATTTGGAAATTTTGTAGTTATGGTTTATACCATTGTACAATTTATATGTTTAATTGTACTTGTGCTGGATATCTTTCTTCCTTGGGGAGATGAAGGTCACTCTTCGAATTTTATACCATGAAAATATGGGTATGGAATTCGGGACGTGACAGCTAGACCCCAAGGCAACCATCATTGATCTTCCTTTAAAACCTCACAATTCCTTGACAAAAAACAAAGTCTCTTTTTTCAGATAATACATACAATAAATCGGTAAACAGATAGAGAAGTGCAGTAGAGCACTGGATTCCTATTACATTTGTCTCAGTGAAACTGTTTTCGTCAGTTTTAACATCATGAGCAGAAGAAAAAAAAAAGACACTGCAAAAGAACACACGAAACCAAGGAAGAGCAACATAATAGAGAGAGAGAGAGAGAGTACCTGCACAAATAGCACAGTTGAAATCCGTGACATATCTGCAAAAGAGATTCCTAGTAATGAAAGAGTTTCATTGGTAGATTTTTAACGAAGTCAAGTAACTGAAGACAGAATGAACTTCGTGACAGATTTTTAAATAACCAAAATCACTATTACGGGATCAAAAAACTTGCTTGGGAAAGACAACAGAGGTGTTCGGGAAGATCATTAGAATATAGGAGAGAGGGAAATAAAAAGAAATTAGTTTGTAAGAGTGAAAGTAAAATATGTTAGAGAAATCTTATTCTCTTTGTGTGTGTGTGTGTCCTACATCGTTTAAACACAATTGCTAAATAGAGTGCAAAACAATCTGGTATTAAGGTTTTTTCTTTCTTTTTTGTTTTTTCCTGATACAGAAAATGTGCAACAATAGAAACAGAAACAAAGATACAAAAAACAAGTCCTCAACCACCAAAAGGATAGAAAACAGGTACCATACAATTTGTACCATACAATATTTCCTTGTGATACTTCTGAAAAGTACATACAACATAACAATATGCAAATAAAATAATAAATAGATATCAGTCAACTTAGGACATAATTTAAGAAAGGGAAGAAACAGTACCTGTTGTACTTTTCTCTGCAAAGATAGCAAAGACAAAAATGCATGCAGACAAGCATGGAATATGCAGCAGCATTTATTACCTTCTGCTTTATATCAACAGAAAGAAGACTAACTCTTTGTTTTGTCTTACAGTAGTAAGACTTTCATAACCCACTGATAACAAATTCGCAATACGAGATAGGTAGTGCTTCTAGTGATCAGAGCCCTCCATAAATTTGTAACCCTAAAATTTATAACTAGATGTAGAACTCAATCTAGCATCCGATTCTCAAGAAAAACATGCCCTGCCCTATTGTGAGGTTGAAGATAGTGAAGGATGGCAGGGATACACTGAATGAGCCTCGAGATTGTGGGGTTGAGAAGCCAAGTATTCGAGTGCTACAACAACATCACGAATGAGGGGGCGACATTTTGGCTGTTCTTGAAGACACATTGCAGTGATTGCAATCACGTGGTGCAAGCAGCGTAAACAAAAGCGATCTTCAAGCAGGGGATCAACCAACTGCATAAACTTCCTTCGGTCCTTTAAAAAAGGACGACACTGAAATGAAAGAAACATATAGACAAGTCAACAAGCGGAATTGTGCGGCAGAATTCTTCATTACTTTTGTTTGGTCTGATGAGCTGTCTTACCACTCCCTTATGGTTTGAATAAAACTGCTAAGCCTTGGTCCTGTCTTAGCATAGGACTCTGGATGAACTACTTAAGTTACTAATTACAGAAAAACATCAAATACCAAATGATTACAAACTCCAATCCTCAGGCTTTTCAAAAGGTACAACTGCCTAATATAAGATATGGTCAAGACCACCAGAAACTCTTAACAAGTTTTCCAGAAGGATGTGGGTAGAAGATCAAACAAAATAACAGGCACCATGGGAATACCATGCAGGTCTTGTAAGTAATTATAGAGACGTGCAACAGTTTAAGGGTGAAAGAGATAACTGGTTGACTAATTCGTATATCACATTCCTATGGAATCTGACAATAACAAAGAAATAGACTCGAACTAATAGATATCATGGGAAAATATATGATAAAATCTATGGCAGTGAGAAGCATTGCAACAGTTGGGGTTCCTGTTTGACCTGGCTCACATCTGCACCAAACTGTACTACATAATCAGTGAGGCACCCTTGGCTGGATGCCAAAATCATAACATTATGTGATCTTACATGTCAGAGCTAAGTCCTATTTTAAGACTTCTGACCATATTTACTTAGCTGTCAAGGCTTTCCCCTCCTCATGAGGACTATATATCAGATGTTTAAAATTGGCCAGTTGATTGTAATCAACTTCATTACAAAACACTGTGGGCAGGGTCGGATGAAAGGGTTTGTATGGTTAAGCATTCAAACAACAAAACAGAAACTCACCCAAGAAACTAGGATCTGCTCTCCTTGCATCCTAGTCCAATCGACTGCTTTCCTCCCAGTAATCAGCTCCAAAAGGACCACGCCAAAGCTATAGATATCAGACTTGAGCGTCAATTTTCCACTCATGGCGTATTCTGGGGCACAATAGCCATAGGTTCCCATCACCCTAGTTGAAACATGAGTTTTTTCACCAACTGGCCCTACTTTAGCAAGTCCAAAATCAGAGATCTTCGGATTAAATTCACTGTCCAACAAAATATTTGCACATTTCAAGTCACGGTAAATAACAGGTGGATTTGTTTTGTTATGCAAATACTCAAGGCCACGAGCAGCACCAAGAGCAATCTTCATTCGTCTATTCCATTCTAGTGGCTTTTTGTCCGGGTACAGATCTGAAAGTAGATGCAAAACTCTATCTTCAGTTATGAAATGTACTAGACTTTCGAATCTTTATGAGATACTCAAGTGTAAATGGGAGAAAGTTCCATATCTATTTTTTAAAAGAAGATCTATATGCTACCCATAATTTGTTTTACTTTTGAGAAATAAAGCTAAACTAAAAATTTACTCTCTTCTGTCTAGGGAATTTAAAACAGAAAAGCTACTGAAACAAGCAGCATTTGCAAAACAGTCAAATTTTCTGAAAGCTGCTCCTTTGTCTCTAATGGGGGAGGTGGATTTTTTTTTCCTGATAGGCAAGCTATGTTAAAGTTCATCGATCAGAAGTTACTGCAAAATTCACGAAAAATGATACAAATCTACAATCCTCAAGATGCAAAAGAAAAATAACTGAATCAGATCGTATGTGGCAGTTAAGAATAATGAGCCATGAAGTTTATGTCATATCGCTGACATGATTCAAGGAATCTGAGTAAAAGTACAAAATATTTAAAAGAACCAGGCCCAACTTCTAGAATACAATTCAAGCGAATATGCAATACTACATTCAACAAATATAGAAAGATTAGCTCCCATGATCTTTTAAAATTGGAATATCAGTAAACAGTTCAAGTTGTGAAGTATCCAGACAATCATCTTGAAATACTTCAAGTAATTGTCATGAAAATCTTTAGGATGAAACCTAACTTATATTACAGAACTGGACATCCATCACTGTTTAAAATTTGCAGGCTCCATAAAAAATATGGAACAAAAATTATATGCTTTATTGCACAATTGATTCGGATTATGTATCGGTAGATGAAAAACCTTTATAGTCAATGAAAAAATATTTCATACTTTCATTGACAAATTTCACATAAACATGCTCAAAATTGGCAATGAATGTTGTCTAAGCGTGAAATATATATATAATCAACACCTTGATAGCATTGAGCTATTGTACATGGATTCACCTGTCACCCTTGCAAATTGTGTCCACGTGTGTAGACACAGTTTTCAACATTATCACGGCATCGATTCACCAAGACACAACTGTTAGCTCTGTTGGCATGGGAGGAAGAAGAAGAATTATGAAAAAGGGTGTTTGCCAAATCTGACACATCATACAATTGTCAGGTTTTGATACATGTACCATACTTATGCAACATAGGCTTTGAGATAATCAAGTTATGAAAAGAGTTGAAAAGAAATTATTGTTTAAGAGATCCAACCAGCTGCAGCAACCAGTATAGGCTACACTATATTGGATCATAGTTTAAAAAAATAGACCAAGAAAATGTTTCATTAGAGAAGAAGATAATTTATTAAGAGGGAATATTAGGTATAATGCTCCCTTGAACACCTTATACACATTACATAATAGACAACAAAATTACAACTAACCATAAGTTACAGAAGCTGTTCATTTGTTTAGGCAATTCTCCTGGAGCGTGAAAAATGGTTTCCTTTGTAATAACTTGTCCAGGCTGACCTCTGTTTCTTTAGAGATCAATATCAAGTTCTTGGCTTATTCAATAATATTTACAAAACCATAGTGGAAAAAATATACAATACATTATTGTAATGACAAACCTATGTAGTCTATAATGAATACTGAAACAGTATGCATGTAACAACCAAATTCAGTGCAGCTTTTTAAAATAAAAAATATTTACTAAGGTAAATAATCCCGAAAGATATTTAGAAGAAGGGGAAAAAAAGGAACATAAGCAAAAGAAAGGAAATTGTAGCTACAATTTTATCTACCAAGTTTAAGGTCATGTTATAAGTTAAATCTATTAATAAATTTACGTATGATTTTGGAGATATGCTGAAGAAAAGAAACTATACTATATGATATTTCATTCTTCTATGATAGTGCCGAGTCCATAAGTACATTAAGCTCAGAAACCTCTCCCTTTTGTCCTAAAACCTACGATTCCCTTTCATCTCTACTTTTTTATTTTTCATTTGTTTGCATCAGTATCAACACTGAAGACCTTAACATGTAACACACTCCTTAGAGATTGAACACGAAAAAAGAAATTCTCCAAAAATAAATTAGATACAAAACTAAGTTCCTGGTCAAGAGTATTACCAAACAAATAATTTTCCAAGCTTCCCATTGGCATGTATTCATAAACCAAGAGCCTTTGATCTCCATCAGTGCAGTATCCAATCAGATTGACAAGATTAGAATGGTGTAGCATGCTTAACATGAGAATCTCCACAATGAATTCCTTATTCCACTGAAGGCCATTCTGATGAAATTGTTTAATTGCAACAATCTGCATAGAAATTCCATAACTACAATGAAAACTATTGACAAGTGATATTCCAAAACATCAACACTGAATTAATCAATAATAGGATAGTCATAATCTACAGTGAGCAGTAAACGATTCCGGACTAATGGGTCACGGCAAATTCAGAATTAATTCCACTTCCCTAAATTTGAATTGGTAACATAATATAAAATCAGAAAAAAGGTTCAACCATGTTTGCAAACTTGCCTGGCCTGTTTCTAGTCTCCCTTTATAAACACTTCCAAATCCTCCCTCTCCAATCAAATTAACAGCCTTAAAATTTCTGGTTGCACTTGCTAGTTCATGAAATGGGAATCTGTGTGCTGCATTAGTTGTACCGTTTCCATCTTTCCCTTTACTATTAAACGAGCGTCTTTTCGTGTTTTGTTCTGCATATACAATTCATAACCCAACAGTATCATTAGTAGAATAATCTGAGACACAAATTTCTAAGCATTAAGCAAATCCAAGCAGAAATACTTACTTCTACTGTCAAAACCAGGCTTTCCCTCAACACTTACTGCAAATCCAAGCAGAAATCAAAAAAGAAAAAGAATAAAGTAAATGGAGAAAATTATATCAAAAACCCAGCAAATTTGAAAATAAAATAAAATAAGAACAGAAATCGAGCGATTGAGTCAGATAGAAGAAGACCCGAACAATCAGAATAGTTTAAATTACGTTACTACCTTCAACCTCGCTTTCGTCCTCCCGTTGAGGACAAAGGGAAGAAAAACAACCCATCTGTAAACGGAGAATCACGGGATAACCAAAACCCTAATTCCTAGAACTCAAAAGCAAACCAGATTATGATCTCAAACTCCAACAACCAATTTATAAAAAAAAAACAATAATAAAAATAGTGCAGCAATAAAGCAGCACCAAAACCCTAATCCTATCCGCAGAGTATCAAGAAACGAAATCCTAGCAAATCCTAAGCTGTAAAACTGAGATCTTAACAAACCAGAATCAACATTAAATGTCGAAAAACAAAAGAATAAAATATGAAAAATTAGAGAAAATATTTATCAAAAAAATAAATAAATAAAGATAAAAAAGGCAAAGTCAATCAAAATCCTAACAGGAAACCCTAAAATCGCTCATAGTTGTGACTTTCTAGTGAGCTACTTAGCTCAGAGAGAAAAGAGAAAGCATGAATTTCTACTAAGATTAGGTCAAATTCCAGCGGAAAATTAGTCGGAATCCATGATCTCTCTAAGTCTCTTCTTCAGTCTCTCTCGTTACCCTATTGTGGGACTCATCCGTAATTACAATTCATGATTGTTGCAAGTCGCTCTTCGCTTGCTTTGTTTTCTGTTTTTAAAGGTTTCGGTGTGAGATGACTCAAATTACGCTATTCCCCTTTTAGCCCTGAACAAGTTCCCAAATCACGTTATTACCCTTTTAACGCGGACAAGTTGAGGTGTTCCGTGCGATTTACAGCCATTAATTAGTTTTTTTATAAAATCTCAACCGTTCACAATACCATACCCATTACTACAAAGAGCCCAGCACTCCCATACAGTTCACTCCCAGAGGAGGATAACAAGAAGAAACAAAACGTGAGAAAGTACGACCACATCTATCATCTTTGAGAATAGCACAAAGATCACTTGGCGGATCTATCAGAAATCATCAAGTTTGCAAGTTTATCAGCAGTTGAGTTGCTTCACGGTAAATATGACTAAAAATGACACGATCACAATGTGAGATAACATTCGAGTCTGTGCAGTAATACTTTCAAATTTTCAAGCATACCATGTTAGAAACTTAGAACTAAATATTTATGCAAGAACCAAATAGCATAAATAATAATATGCGAAAAAATTAATCTATTAACCTCAAGCCATAAC
>JAUPMG010000004.1:18851357-18870506 GCA_031762675.1 Pachysandra terminalis
CCCCCCCCCCCCCCCCCCCCCCCCCCCCCCCCCCCCCCCCCCCCCCCCCCCCCCCCCCCCCCCCCCCCCCCACCTGTGTGGTACCCCGAATAGGTCCCTAACCAAAAATATAGGTTGGGCAATTGTGACCAAGGGACCCTAGAACTGTGATCCACACGTAGTATACCTGAAAGCCCGTGTTCTCAGTAGGTAAGGAGTACTGTGTGGATGATCCTTTATTGATGAGCAGGTGGACTGTGTGAATGATGCTTAGAGCTGATGGTCGGTTAGCATGAATACATGAAGATACATTTGGGGTACAGCATGCATATCATTCATATTACATTGTCAATTAGGGAGGAGGGAGTGTGTGCGAGAGTGTCTGTGGATGGGTGTATGTGTGTTGCATGTGCATTCATATCTGCATTTTCATGGCATGTAGATGTTTGGCTTAGGTGAGTGGACTTGCATGAATCACTATAGTATAGGATGGTGGTGGATACGAAAGATGCCCCTTATTGTTTGGTTTGCTGCTATGTGTTTTCCGATTTATAAATTAGTTTATTACGTATATACTTTTAATTTTATATCTTATGTTTTGGCTTGAAGGGAAATAAGATTTTTATTTAAATACTTTCACATTGTGGGAACAACTCACTAGGCTTCTAGCTCACCCCATTCTTTTACCATCTTTTACCATTCTGTTCTTGGATGGTTGTCCTTCCTGCATTCAGAGGGATAGCTATGTCGGACTTGATGACGAGCTGGGCAGGTTTTGCATTTACGTCCCCTGCGGTACAGACAATGGTGTCCCAGTGGTCCCCCCTCCTTTTGGGTTCATGAAAGGTAATTTCGATGGGGCATCTTCAGGCAATCCAGGGGGTTCAAAAATCGGGGGGATATTCAGAGATCATGTTGGCTAGGTTGTGCATGCATTCTCGGGCCAGTTGAAGAGGGGGACTCCACGAGGGCGGAATTATTGGCTCTCCTTATGGGATGTAGGGAGGCGGTTAGAGTTGATTTTTCACATGTGGTGTTTGAAGGCAACTCGTCGACTGTAATCTCATGGATGACGGGACCGATTTCTTGCCCTTGGAGATTCAGTCACTTAGTCAGGTTGGCAAGATTCTTGGGTGAGAGGATTCATGCATCGTTTGTCCATACACCCAGATCAGGTAATGCAGAGGCAGATCGGTTGGCGAAAGATGGCATCACTAGGGCCGAAATGTTTGTGGGGTTACCTACGGCTGAGATGATTGGTGCTAATGTGTGATTGGAGGTTCTTGTGTAGGTCTTAGTGTAGCATTCTAGTTCCAGTTTTTTTGTTTTGGTTTGGTGCCCTTCTTGTGCTCTGGCCTCTTGTGTTTTTTTCCTTCTTCTTTCCTTTTCCTGTATTGTTTTTTCAGCATGTTTTACATATTTATATAATCATCCTGATGGTTGATCATCAAAAAAAGAATAGATTAAATCATATTGAATTCTAGTTTATAAATATTCATGTAAGGTAAAAAAAATCAGAAATTGTGTAGTTATGGTTTATATTATTGTACAATTAAAATGTTTAATTGTACTTGTGCTGGATATTATCCATCCTCCTTGGGGAGACGAAGGTCATTCTTCGAATTTTATACCATGAAAATTTGGGTATGGAATTCGGGACGTGACAGCTAGACCCTAAGGCAACCATCATTGACCTTCCTTTAAAACCTAACAATTCCTTAACAAAAAACAAAGTCTCTTCTTTCAGATAATACACACAATAAATTAGTGAACAGATAGAGAAGTGCAGTAGAGACACTGGATTCCTATTACATTTGTCTCAGTGAACTGTTTTCATCCGTTTTAACATTATGAGCAGAAACAAAAAAATAAATAAGCACTGCAAAAGAACACACGAAACCAAAGAAGAGCAAGACAATAATGACTGCAGTAAAAACCTTCGCAAAGAAGCCACATGAAACCAAAGAAGAGCAATATAATAAAGAGAGATAGTACCTGCACAAAGATCACAGTTGAGATCCGTGATACATCTGCAAAAGAGATTCCTAGTAATGAAAGAGTTGCAATGGTAGATTTTTAATGAAGCCAAGTGACTTAAGTCAGAACAAACTCCATGACAGATTTTTAAATAACCAAAATCACAGTTAGGGGATCAAAAGAACTTGCTTGGAAAAGACAGCAGAGGTGTTCGGGAAGATCATTAGATTATAATGTGGAACAATTCAGTAGGTTCAATTAATTGTATGTTTAGGCCTATACTTGTTAGTTGGGTCATACCCATGGATTCTCTAGTAAACCCAATTATTTGAGTCATTTTTAGATTACGATTTCATATTATTTGTTAGAGTTTGACTAGGAATGCAGTTAGAATTAAGAAAATCTAGAAATTTCGTGAGAAAATTTTAGTAAGATAATATTTCTTGTTTTTTAAATTATTTTGGAAGTATTTTGGTAACTTTAAGTCTCTTCAAGTATATGTATTAGATTACGACTCTTTTTATGTAATTAGGGTTTATGAATAAATCTACATAAGGGGTCTATTATTGATGTAAATGGAAGAAAAAAATTGAATTGATATTTTACACAGCATGTGTTTTGAGGTGTTATTTCTCCAGTGATTGGAAACCCTAGGCTCTAGAGATTGGAAGGTGTGAAGCCTTTAGGTGTGATTCCTAGGCCATCATTCTTAATTTATAAATTATTTTGGATGTATTTTGGTAGTTTTAGGTCTCTTCAAGTATATGTATTAGATTAAGACTATTTTTACGTAATTAGGGTTTAGGAATAAGTCTATATAAAGGGTCTATTATTGATGTAAAGGGAGGACGAAAATTGAATTGATATTTTACACGTGTTTTGAGGTGTGATTCCTCCAGTTATTGGAAACCCTAGGCTCCAGAGATTGGAAGGTATGAAGCCTCTAAGTGTGATTCCTAGGCCATCATTCTTATTTATCTGGTATTGGTAAGATTCCATTACCAACCCTTGCTTCAGATTGATGAGAATATGATCTGCTCAAGGTCCCGGCAGAGAGATTCTTTCAGATGATCCTTCTTCTTCCCCTTTATTCTTCTCTTGTTTATTTTATTATTCAAGCCTATACCCGAAGAGACATGTTGTCCTGCATCAGATTATAGGAGAGGGAAATAAAAAGTAATTAGTTTGTAAGAGTAAAAGTAAAATATGTTAGAGAAAGCTTATTCTCTTTGTGTGTTGTGTGCGTGTCCTACATCGTTTAAACACGATTGCTAAATATCTTGGCATTAGCACCCCTCCGGAAAAAAAAAAATCCAAATTGTGGTTCATGAGTTTTCAATGCTTTGACGGCACACCTGCACCCACAACTATAAGTTTCCTAAACAGCAAAACTCGGCATTATAAACTGGATACATCATAATGGAAATTGTGACTAGAAAATTAGCAATGTCCATTTATTTCCTGTGTTCTATGGAATAAAAATGGCATTGAAGAGGAGTAAAATGATCTAGGTAAAAAACTTGTACGAGGGAAACAGAAATTTCATTCTTCACCGTGCAATGGTCAACATTAGTCGAAGCAACTGAACCAATATAAGGTCAGTTAAGCTTGTGGACTAATAGGGTGCAAAACAATCTGGTATTAATTTTATTTTTTTCTGATACAGAAAATGGGCAACAATAACAACAGAAACAAAGATACAAAAAGCAAGTCCTCAACCACCAAAAGGATAGAAAACAGGTTTCAAACAATTTTTACCACACAATATTTCCTTTGTGATACTTCTGAAAAGTACATACAACATAACATTATGCAAATAAAATAATAAATAGATATCAGTCAACTTAGGATATAATTTAAGAAAGGGAAGAAACAGTACCTGTTGTACTTTTCGCTGCAAAGATAGCAAAGACAAAAATGCATGCAGACAAACATAGAATGTGCAGCAGCATTTATTACCTTCTGCTTTATATCAACGGAAAGGAGACTAACTCTTTGTTTTGTCTTACAGTAGTAAGACTTTCACAACCCACTGATAACAAATTTGCAATACAAGATAGGTAATGCTTCTAGTGATCGGAGTCCTCCGTAAATTCATAACCCTAAAATTTATGAATAGATGTAGAAATCAATCTAGCATCCGGTTCTCAAGAAAACATGCCCTGCCCCATTGTGAGGTTGATGATAGCGATGGACGGCAGGCATACACTGAATGAGCCTCGAGATTGTGAGGTTGAGAAGACACGTATTCGAGTGCCACAACAACATCACGAATAAGGGGACGACATTTTGGCTGTTCTTGAAGACACATTGCAGTGATTGCAATCACATTGTGCAAGCAGCGTAAAGAAAAGCGGCCTTCGAGCAGGGGATCAGCCAACTGTATAAACTTCCTTCGGTCCTTGAAAAAAGGACGAGCTTGAAATGAAAGCAAAACATAGAAAAGTCAACAAGTAAAATTGTACGGCAGAATTCTTCATTACTTTTGTTTGGTCTGATGTGCTATTTTATCCACTCCCTTATGGTTTAAACATAATTGCTAAGCTTTGGTCTTGTCTTAGCATAGAACTCTGGATGAACTACTTAAGTTACTAATTATACAAAAACATCAAATATCAAATGATTACAAACTCTAGTCCTCAGGATTTTAAAAAGGTGCCAACTGCCAAATATGAGATAGGTTCAGGAACACCAAAAACTCTTAACAAATTTTCCAGAGGAGCGTGATAGAAGATCAAACAAAATAAGAGGCAGCATGGGAATACAATGCAAGTCTTGTAACTAATTATAGAGATGTGCAACAGTGTAAGAGTGAAAGAAATAACTGGTTGACTTATTCCTATGTCACATTCTTCTGGAATCTGCCAATAACAAAGAAATAGACTCACACTAATAGATGTTGTGGGAAAACATAAGATAAAATCTACAACAGAGAAGCATTGCAAAAGTTGGGGTTCCTGTTTCACCTGGCTCACATCTGCACTAAACTGTACTACATAATCAGTGGGGCACCTTGGCTGGATGCCAAAATCATAACATTTTGTGATCTTACCTGTCAGAGATATGTCATATTTTAAGACTTCCAGCCACATTTACTTGGCTGTCAAGATTTTCGCCCCTCATGTGGACTATATCAGATGGTTAAAATTGGCCAGTTGATTGTAATCAACTTCATTACAAAACATTGTGAGCAGGATTGGATGAAAGGGTTTGTATGGTTAAGCAGTCAAACAACAAAATAGAAACTCACCCAAGAAACTAGGATCTGCTCTCCTTGCATCTTAGTCCAATCAACTGCCTTCCTCCCTGTAATCAGCTCCAACAGAACCACGCCAAAGCTATAGATGTCAGACTTGAGAGTCAATTTGCCACTCAAGGCATATTCTGGGGCACAATAGCCATAGGTTCCCATCACCCTAGTTGAAACATGAGTTTTGTCACCAACTGGCCCTACTTTAGCAAGTCCAAAATCAGAGATCTTCGGATTAAATTCATTGTCCAACAAAATATTTGCACATTTCAAGTCACGGTAAATAACAGGTGGATTTGTTTTGTTATGCAAATACTCGAGGCCCCGAGCAGCACCAAGAGCAATCTTCATTCGTCTATTCCATTCCAGTGGCTTTTTGTCAGGGTACAGCTCTGAAAGTAGATGCAAAAGTCTAGCTTCAGTTATGAAATGTACTAAACTTTCAAACCTTTATGAGATACTCAAACTGTAAATGGGAGAAAGTTCCATATTTATTTTTTAAAAGAATGATCTATATGCTACCCATAATTTGTTTTACTTTTGAAACATAAAGCGAAACTAAAAATTTACTCTCTTCGGTCAATGGAATTTAAAACAGAAAAGGTACTGAAACAAACAGCATTTACAAAACAGTCAAATTTGCTGCAAAGCAGCTCATTTGTCTGTAATGGGGAGGTGGATTTTTTGTCCTGATAGGCAAGCTATGTTAAAGGTCATCGACCAGAAGTTATTGCAAATTTATGAAAAATGACACAAACTACAATTTTCAAGATGCAAAAGAAACATAACTGAATCAGATTGTATGTGGCAGTGACGAATAATGAGCCATGAAATTTATGCCGTGTCACTGACATGATTCAAGGAATCTTAGTAGAAGTACAAAATATTTACAAGAACCAGGCACACAACTGCTAGAATACCATTCAAGCGAACATGTACTATATTCAACAAATAGAGAGAGATTAGCTCACATGATTTTTTAAAATTGGAATATCATTAAACAGTTCAAATTGTGAAGTATCCAGACAATCATCGTGAAATACTTTGAGTAATGGTAATGAAAATCTTTCGGTTGAAACCAGATTTATATTACAGAACTGGAACATCCATCACTGTTTACAGTTTGCAGGTTCCATCAAAAGTAAGGAACAAAAATTATGCTTTATTGCACAATTGATTCAGACTATCTATCGGAAGATGAAAACCCTTATAGCCAACGATCTGTTGGAAAGGGAGGAAGACGAAGAGTTATGAAAAAAGGGTGTTTGCCAAATCCGACATCCCATACAAATGTCAGGCTTTGATACATGTAGCTTAGTTATGCAACATAGGCTTTGAGATAATCTAGTTATGAAAAAATTGAAAAGAAATTCTTGTTTAAGAAATCCAATACGAAGCTCTATTCAACCCTTGTCATCTTCCTAGGTACGGATCATGTAAATCCTTCCAATACTAAGACACGTGCATGTACAGCTGCAGCAACTAGTATAGGCTACACTATATTGGATCATGGTTTAAAAATAGACCAAGAAAATGTTTTATTAGAGAAAAAGATAATTTATTAAGAAATAATATTAGGTACGGTTCTCCAGTTCTCCGTTGAGTACCTTATATGCATTACATAATAGACAACAAAATTACAACTAGCCATAACTTACAGAAGCTGTTCATTTGTTTATGCAATTCTTCTTAAGCGTGAAAAATGGTTTCTTTGGTAATAGCTTATACCAGCTGACCTCTGTTTCTTTAGAGATCAATATCAAGTTCTTGGCTTATTTAATAATATTTACAAAGTCTAAGTGGAAAAAAGAACAATCCTATGTAGTTTATAATGAATACTGAAACAGTATGCATGTAACAACCAAATTCAGTGCAGCTTTTTAAAATAAAAAATATTCACCATGGTAACTAATCCTGAAATATTTTTCACTAGAAGAAGGGGAAAAAAGGAACAAAAGCAAAAGAAGGAAAATAGTAGCTAAAAGGAAACAAGTTCAATAAATAAGTCCATTAATAAATCTGGAGTATAAATGATCAAGAACGTCAATTGGATGACAATCACAAGCCATGAATCATATATGAGCCTTTCTAGAGTCACTATCTATAGCTTAGTTAGGATTTTATCTACCGAGTTTAAGGTCATATTATAAGTTAACTCTATTAATAAATTTACGCATGTTTTTGGAGATACGCTGAAGAAAAGAAACTATACTCTATGATATCTCATTCTTGTATGATAGTGTCGAGTCCATAAATACATTAAGCTCAGAAACCTCTCCCTTTTGTCCTAGAACCTACGATTCCCTTTCATCTCTACTTTTTATTTTTTATTTTTCATTTTTCTGCATCAGTATCAACACTGAAGACCTTAACATGTAACACACTACGAAAAAAGAAATTCTGCAAAATGAATTAGATACAAAACTAAGTTCCTGGTCAAGAGTATTACCAAACAAATAATTTTCCAAGCTTCCCATTGGCATGTATTCATAAACCAAGAGCCTTTGATCTCCATCAGTGCAGTATCCAATCAGATTGACAAGATTAGAATGGTGTAGCATGCTTAACATGAGAATCTCCACAATGAATTCCTTATTCCACTGTAGGCCGTTCTGATGAAATTGTTTAATTGCAACAATCTGCATATAAATTCCATAGCTACAATAAAAACTATTGACAAGTGATATTCCAAAACATCAACACTGAATTAATCAATAACAGAATAGTGATAATCTACAGTGAACAGTGAAACTAGTAACTCCATTCCATTTTAGAGGGGAGATGAACACCCATAAAAAATAAAAAATAAAAATAAAAACAATTCTGGACTTATGGGTCACAGCAATTTCAGAATTAAAAATCAGAAAAAAGGTCCAAACATGTTTGCAAACTTGCCTGGCCTGTTTCTAGTCTCCCTTTATAAACACTTCCAAATCCACCTTCTCCAATCAAATTAACAGCCTTAAAATTCCTGGTTGCACTTGCTAGTTCATGAAATGGGAATCTGTGTGCTGCATTGGTTGTACTGTTTCCATCTCTCCCTTTACTATTAAAGGAGCGTTTTTTCGTGTTTTGTTCTGCATATACAATTCATAACCCAACAGTGTCATTAGTAGAAGAAGCTCAGGCACAAATTTCTAAGCATTCAGCAAATCCAAGCAGAAATACTTACTTCTATTGTCAAAATCAGGCTTTCCCCTAACACTTGCTGCAAATCCAAGCAGAAATCAAAAAAGAAAAAGAGTAAAGTAAATGGAGAAAATTATATCAAAAGCCCAGCAAATTTGAAAAAAAAATTAATAATAATAATTAAGAACAGAAATCGAGTAACTGAGTCGGATAGAAGGAAACCCGAAGAATCAGAATAGTTTAAATTACATTACCACCTTCAACCTCGCTTTCGTCCTCCCGTTGAGTACAAAGGGAAGAAAAACAACCCATCTGTAAAACGGAGAATCACGGGATAACCAAAACCTAATTCCCAGAGCTCAAAAGCAAACCAGATTATGATCTCAAACTCCAACAAGCAATTTATTAAAAAAAAAATGCAGCAATAAAGCAGCACCAAAACCCTAATCCTATCCGCAGAGAATCGAGAAAAGAAATCCTAGCAAACCCTAAGCTAGAAATCTGAGATATTAACAAAACCGAATCAACATTAAATGTCGAAAAAAAAAAGAATAAAATATGAAAAATTAGAGAATATATTTACCAAAAAGAAAAAAGAAAGAAAAAAAAAAAGTCAAATCAAAATCCTAACAGGAAGCCCTAAAATCGCTCATTGTTGTGACTTTTTTCATATTTTATTCTTTTGTTTTTCTGTTCTCTAGTGAGCTGCTCAGCTCGGAGAGAAAAGAGAGAGGAGAAATCCGGAGCTGAAAGCATGAATTTCTACTGAGATTAGGTCAAAATCCAGCGGAAACTTAGTCGGAATCTATGATCTCTCTTAAGGCTCTTTCTCAGTCTCTCTCGTTTGTTTGTTGTGGGACTCATCCGTAATTACAATTCATGATTGTTGCAGGTCACTCGCTTGTTTGCTCTGTTTACTGGATTCAAAGGTTTCGGTGGGAGATGACTTAAATTACGATATTACCCTTTTAGCGCAGAACAAGATCCCAAATTATGCTATTACCCTTTTAACCCGAAAAAAGATCACGTGTTCCGTGCGAAGAAAGGCTCCGTTTGGTTGTTTTAGCGTTAAAAGTTTTCTTAAGTAAAATATTTTACACTATAAAATGTTTTCAAAAAAAATAAAAAATTTCAGCAGTGAAAATATGAAAATAATCATAAAAAATGACTTACAACTGTTTTTTGTCTATCTCAACCCGCTAAAGTATCTAATAGGTTTGAATGGATTGACATGTATTAGGTCAGACTTTGTTCTCTTTGATGGTGCTATGTATTAGGTCAGATTTTGTTCTCTTTACCGGTGCTATGGTGATAATATTACTGCTATGGTTGGTATGCTGTAGTGATGGTGTTGATGGTGATTATAAGTTGGTGATACTATCATTATTCAAAGTGATGGTTGTTTTGTTAGCATCAACATTATCAGTAGTAGTGTCATCACCAATAACAATAGAGATAGTGATAACGTTACGCTAAAAGTAATAGCAGTGGTAGTGATGAAATTCATGTTGTAAATAATTGTATGCCACCACCAAAAATAGTGATAGTTCTTCAATCAACACAGTTTTTTTTTTGTGATAATGGTGGTGCTTCGTTGCTAAAAATGATGGTAGCAATAATAATATGGTGGTGATGAACATGTTATAAGTGATGGTATATCACCATCAAAAGTGGTAGTGATACAACCACCGAAGATAGTGATGATGCTACTAAAGTTGGTAAAGGTGATTACATATGTTAGTGACAACTTTGGTAAATCAAAATCAGAAGAAAGAACTCCAGTGGTGTCAACTCTACTCAAATCTTAATTTTCGAAAAAATGACAAGCAGAGGCTCAAAGGTTCAGATAGGAGACTCCATGCCATAACTTTACACCATTTCTTTGGAAACAAGGTCGAGAGCTAAAAGATGCATTAGCTCAGCATCTGATGGTCTGGAAATGGAATCTCTCTAAATCATGTAATCAAATTTACAAACGGGATTTTTTTTTAATTTTTTTTTAGTAAACCTAAAAATTACGATACATTAATCTGTACAAGACCTTCTCCCTAATCTTTTACAACATAATCGGTATAGCCTTGCTTTCAAAGAAATCTCCCTCTTTAACTTCATCCTCTAAGAGCTGCAACACCACCACCAATCCCTTATCAACCAAATTTTTCTTTGAAAAAAAAAAAGAAAAAATAAAAAGAATTAACTTGATTCCTCAGAGCTGCAATGCTAAATCCGGCTGCACACTTGATGAACTGGGTGATCCTGGTGACTGGAATCTGATATTGAGATCAGGTGGAATTGAACCTGGATTTTGGTGCAGCGACACTCCCTGCCATGATGGCTGCACAATGATACTCGGTCCCGGCACAGGCGCTGCCTGTCCCTCACAACCCGAATCCAGAAATGAACCACCAGCCTCCATTGTGCTTGAACTTTCTGGCAACTTGGTTTCTTCTGAATCCAAACGGTTAGAAGGCATCGGATGAGCAAATTTAGTGCTGCTTCTGGAAACCGCTTCTTGCATTAGGGAAGGCATTGAAGCCTCCGTACCAGAGTTTCCGGTTGGCCGCGCTGGTCTGATTAGTTTCCCCATGTGAGATGATATGTTAAACCCAAACCTAGCAGTAAAACCATTCATTGCCGAGTGCTGAACTACAGGACCCTGATGAACTTGAAATGATGGCCTCGAACCATTCTCCACTGAACTTAACCCACTTTGGGAATTTAATCCTCGAACAGCCTCTACACCTTCTGTAGTAGATTCAGGAGATATGTTTGCAACCATGGAGGACGATGAGACAGCATTAAATGGAATGAGAGGTCTGCTCCGATGGCTATCTGAGGCTGAATCATTTGAAGTATCCTGCGTTTCTAATAATTTATCTCCTTTTGATTCAACTCCACAAATCATTGCAGAAGCCGATGAGATCTTGGGTATAGAAAGGGGTTGACACTGTAACGGCTGTCCTGGAAGGGATGACGATGGTGGCAGCGGCTGTGGTGGTGTTGTAACCGTGTTTTCTCCCACCCATCCAGGGCCAAACTTGAACCCAATGGGCAATGCCATTTCAATTTTCTTTGAAGCAACTTTCCAAGCAACAGGCCCAAGATTTGCAGCAAACCGAGCCAGGCTCCTGGCGTAACCATGCTCTGAGGGAAGCCCTACCTGATTCAACCATAGTAGTCAAAACATATCACCATCAGAAGTTATTAACATAAGCAAATATATGACAAACCCACTTTTATGCCATAAAGATCGGTTCATAAACAGCATAGTGATGCTCATGCTGTGGCAGTAAGACCCTTCTTTCAATGGGTTCTGCAATTTAAAAGGCCAAATCAGCTGCGATTGGGGGTCCTAACCATCCGGTCAGCTTACTTTTTCCTATGGACTACCATTTCTTTGTTACATGAGCATCCATACTAATGCAACATCGAAGATCAACTGACAAGCTCTCCAGCTCAGGAACTGGAGGGCCCAGGTTTGAGTCCCCGGGCTTACCTGGTATATATGGTCCTTGTGGGTAGGGTCATGTATCTGGGGTTTACCCTGTCCCCACTAAGTGGGGTCAGGGATTCCACGTCACCAATAAATAATAATAATAATAATAATAATAATGCATCATCCAAAACTCAAATCTATCAACATAGGTGTCTGTGTAAACTTCCATACTAATGTGGGTCACTAATTTCAGTTTCTTATTTGGAAGAACAATAAGTATAGAACTTTCAATCAATACATACAGCCATTAATTGCTTCTTCTCTCCATCAAAGGTTGTTAATACTGATGGCTCACGTCCACCAACTGAAGATTGAGATTGCTTGTAGGTGTTACGCCTGTTTTCATCTAATACAAATAGTTTCTTCCCATTCTTCATTGGCGTACCCTTCAACATAGAACCTGCAAAGCAAGAGAACATGCGTCAAGTTCCTGCAGGAAGCTTGAAAAATGGGTGATCTAGCAAATAGATGGCACAAATGAAATACAGACCTGAAAATTCATCATTCCTCTCAGCCTTTTGCTCAGCTGACCAATTAATATAAGCTTCACCACTGCGAGGCCCATGGAAAGCCCTCCCTGATGAATCACCAGGGCCAGACTTGTCTGAAACGGGTCCTTTTCTTAAATTGTAGGAGTTAGACCATAAGGCATTATCTCCTCCAGTCGCAAGAGTTGCATCTGAGAACTCAGAACCAGCACGCTCAAATGGAGGCCTGCCTAGTTGCCCATTCAGGTTCTTAGTCGGAGGTCTACCTCTCCTTACTACTTTAGGTTGTGGTTCGTTATCATCACTATCTTGCCTTAAATTTTCAAAGTCCTTTTTTGCCAACTCTTGTATGGATCGTGCCTGGCAAAACAACAACACATTTCAGTAACAAATGAAGATAGCCAGCCAGCAGTTGATAATGTTTGTAACATGATGACTAATGAAGATGATGGTAAGGGTGAAACAACAGCTACAATATGGAGAAAAAAGAATAATAATAAAAATAACGAGCTGGGTCTTGACATTACCTGCCGGAAGTAGATGGTATCTGGTGAATTGTACCGCATCGCATTTGAACAGATTAAGAAGACATCTGTCTGCATGACAATAAAATAAAGTTTCACTTGTGTTGAACTGACTTTCAATTTTCTTTGCAAAAATAAAACCTCGACCTCACTAGCACTTCTAGAGACCAATTCAGTCCAGACGTCAATTCAAATATTTCATTCCACCCATTTGGGGTAATTTAACAAACCCCTGCCAAGTTGGTAAATTCGAATCAACTCACCAAAGAAGACAGAAAATTATATAAACTTGGGTCACTCACACACAACATCAAGCTTATTTCAAAAAAACATTAATAATGCTGGCAACTGTTGTGGAGTTGGATTGTTATTAGTCGTTGTAATGGAAATAAAGGCTAAAAAAAAATAAAAGGCTGCTTCTTTATATTACTAAATACTTTGTAATTAATACTACTATCTTAATATTTTAAATTAGATTAGACTGATAGATTGAAAACAACATAAAGAAAAAAATAATCATTATTTTTGCATTGTGATACTCAAGAATAATATAGTGGTCCTTAAACCTATACCATTATAAACAATTTATAATGGCAGTTATAAAAACCATGATATTATGAATCCATGACTTCATACCGTGAAAGAAATTAACATGACCAAAAGTTGCATATGCATAATAGAACCTTAGGTAAGACTAGGGCTAATACAGTATCAGTTGATAGTTCCATTTAATGATACATACAAATCATTGAAAATTCTAGATAGAATAGGCAGATGCAAAGCACACTTGCAGATTGACTAGTGCTTCAAAAAGGACAAACAAACAAGAGATTTTTGCCCAGTGATACATATTACAAATCAATGTGATGTGGACCAGTTTAGCCACGCTGTCCTGCATCACAATGGCTCACAGACAAACATGCTGGCAGTCGCTAATCATAATTCGATGTCTACCTCATACAAAACATGCGTCCATCCCATCTCGATCTTGCTCTATTGCAGCTACAGGGCTGATGTAGATCTTATTTAGCTACAAGTTATAGCATGCAGCACTAATACAGGGGGGACCCAGGTTTCAACATTTCAACATAAACACACGTTGGCTGGTACATCCAAAGTTGTCAAATCGTGAATCGAATCGAAAATTGTTAGGTGGCACTTAGAATCGAATCATAATTTTGAATCTTAAATTATAAAATTTATAGTAATTTTAGTAGTAGGGTTTGGAGTTTACGTTTTGGGATTCCTCTTAGGAAAAGGGCGTTTTATTGTTTAAAATATGTAAACAAAATTTTTTATGTATATTTAATTGTTTTAGAGTACCATAACTATAATAAGTCCCACCCATTTTACCTATATTAGGAGGAGCTTAGTAAGCTTGCAAACGGGCAATCATTTGTCCCCAGTAGAAAAATCTTACGTGTCCAAAGTTAGTAGGCCTACATCCGGGAGACCATTGTCCCTGGTGTCATCGCCCAACACTCCATCCCAAACCCAAACGACCCAAGAAGTATTTAAAGAAATCCATGTGTGGAGGTTGGCTTATCCGTTTTGGGTTCTCATTGGCCTTTAGATACATACACTTCACCCCCTCATGTAGAACTGGTTTAGCCGTTTAGGTTAGAATGCAGTAATTTTACGATACGTGTGGTTGTTTTGTTCGCCAAATATGAGTACACAGTTCTAATTATTATTTTGTTTCAATCACAAACCTAGTACAAATATGAGTCTATAGAAATTAGTCCAAGTTTAACTCTAATCTCATTTCAGTCACAAAACCTAATCAAATGCTTTAGAGGATAACAGGAGAAGCAAGGAGTAAGTTACCGATTTAGACTAGATAAGATGAGATGAGATGCTTAATACCTTCCCCCATTCTCATAATCAAACCCCCAAATTTATTGATCTCTTGTCACACATCCAATGGTCAGTGAATTTAAGGTCCCGGTGTCCAATCACATCGTAAAAAGGATTATTACGACTCTTAAACTCCATTATGCAATGATCTTTTTATACCCTTTTTTTCTTTGTTTTAAGTTAAAAATAATTGATTTTTTCGGTTCATTTTTGTGGCTAAATTACCCTTGCAATTAGTTATCCCAACATTATCCTACTTCACTCACAGATAATAGATAACTAACTAATAGATAAGTTTTAGGATAATTTTAGGATACATTTCATTTTTAAGAAATAAATTTAATTCTAGCATTATCCTAATATAGGATTCCAATCCTCATAAGAATTCAAGACTAAGTTGTTTATATCTTAAGATATTTAATTGCATCATTAATATATTATAGTCTTTTTATACGTTTTTTTCTTTTTTCTTTTTTTCTTTTTTTTTTCTTCTGCTTTATAGTTAACAAAACCTCTTTGATTTAAACTCACTAACTTATAAATAAACTTTAGGATAA
Source organism: Pachysandra terminalis (assembly GCA_031762675.1). Lineage (NCBI taxonomy): Eukaryota > Viridiplantae > Streptophyta > Magnoliopsida > Buxales > Buxaceae > Pachysandra > Pachysandra terminalis. The sequence continues at coordinate 18,866,615 of JAUPMG010000004.1, forward strand.
TAGATAAGTGAAAATGAAAGATAAGATAATGAAACTAATTTTATCAAGTAATAGTATAATTTGAAGTAAAAAATCTATTTTCTTTATCTATTAAATTCATATATTCTTATAATTTTTTGCAAGATGTTATCTAATATATCTTATAAAATGTATTATAAAAAAATTAAATCAACTTATATACTGATATAAAATAAATAAATTTAAATCTAAAATTATCTTAATAGGATTCCAATTTTCATTAGCATTCACGACTAAGTTGTTATATATTGAGATATTTAATTACATCATTAATATATTATAGTTTTTTTATAGATTTTTATTTTTATTTTTTTATTAACAAAATCTCTTTGATTTAAACTCACTAACTTATAGACAAGTTTTAGGATAATAGGTAAGTCTAAAGTGAAAGATAAGATAATGAAACTAATTTTATTAAATAATAGTATAATTTAAAGTAAAAAGATCTATTTTCTTACCTTCCAATGTCATTACAAAATATTTATATATCTATGAATACAAAAACCTTAAAATAGCTTTTGCTTTTAATAGTGGTATAGATAATACTTTATCTAATTATGATAAGTATGAGAAGGATACTAAAATTATGAGATACTTATCTTATTATGATAAGTATTAGATAATAGTGGGCCCAAATAATATCAAGGGTTCCTTCTTCTCCTTATCTTATCTTATAATACTTAATCCAATTGTGATAAGTATTAGATAAGTATGAGAAGGATACTAAAATTGTGAGATACTGATGGCTAGATCGGCTAGAGCATCAGTACTTCCCGAATGTCTCAGTAGCATCAGTCTCCACATAACAACAACAATAAACAAACAATTCCCACACTCTCCTGAACTACCTATATCTCTACCCCTTGGACTCATGTCTTCCCTTCTTTCAGTTTTTTAATCTTTATCCCCCGTGGCTGGCATCACATGATTCAACCGTAATATCATTCCTTACTTTCATCTCCCCTTGGAAATAGTTCCCACGTTAATTACAGTTCTAAGCCTATACATCTTTAGTTCTCTCTCACTCTACCAATATTCTCAACCGTAATATCATTCCTTACAATCATCTCCCCTTGGAACTAGTTCCCATGTTAATTACAGTTCTAAGCCTTTTCCTCTTTAGTTCTTTCTCACTTTACCAATATTTTCAATAATTATCTTTGTATGACTTATATTTGTTTTCTCGTCTCAGTTCTAAGCCTTTACATCTTTAGTTCTTTCTCACTGCAATATGCTCAATAATTATCTTTGTATGCCAAATACTTTTTTTCTCGTCTCCCACATGTCTATGGCTCCAATCTCATCCCTTCATCACAATTAACATTATTTATACATGCAAGAAATGATTTCCAATATGAAGATAAGAGAACCTATCAATTAAAGTCAAAAAGCGGCATACCACATCGTTGCCTAGGCAATGCCTATGCGGCTGCTGCTTCGGTTTGTCAAACCACATAACACATTAAGCCACGCTAAGGCAAGCAGTGTTGCTTAAGCGACCATCCAATGGTGAACAACAATGCCTAGGCAGTAATTCTCTAGGCGTTAAACCATGCTAAAGCAGACAACATTGCTTAGGCAACAGCCTAGTGACAGCTCAATGACAAATAGGTGACACCTAGGTCGGAATTCTTTAGGCATCTAAGGCGGATGGCTACGATTCTTATTAAATGTAAATTTTTATTAATGTTCTTTCATTAAAGAAAAATAGAATTAGTTAACTAAGTTTTTTTTACATCTTTTAATAATATTAATACATAATATATTTTATTTAAGGTAACCTAGTATATTTATAATTTTTTTTAAGAATTATATCGAATAACTATTATGGGAATTATGTTAAGAGGAAATTATACTAAGTAGTTATTATCTAATCTAAAAGGTATAAAAGGAAGAGTGAAGAAAGAGAGAAAAAGAAAATCAAGACCTAGGGCTTTTGACATAAACAATTAACAGAAGAAAGTGAGAAGGGAGCCATCTGACGGCACTCCAACTTGGTAAAATCCAACACTTGTAGCTAAATATGAATTTGGTTCTGTTTATTACTTTCATAAATATTTAATGTAATTATTAACATATTTCATAATATATGTAGGTCTAAGAAAAAATTATATTTGTTTTCTTTTTATCGCTTGAGCGTCACTTTGCCTAGGGAGCATTCATTGACTAGACGCCTTGACTACACTGTCAACAAGATGAATACTTGCTTTGATAACTATGAGATAAGAGTCGGTGGAACCGAACAAAAAGTGCACAAAGGACTCCCAGAGATCAAGGTGTTGACTAAATTGAAACCATGCAAATCAACGTGTTCTCATTGCTGCATCAGCAACTCCACCACTAGAGGAGTATTCCTTTCCTTTTCATATTTTCAGCTTTATTTACACTGCATTCACAAAACAAGAAAGGGAAAAAAAAAAAAAGGAATACCCATATTCTTCTGCTTTTACGGTCTACTTCACATATGTACAATTGCGACACTAAGTCAGGTAGCATGAACCATTCTAAGCATTTCTAATAAATTAACATGCATCCAGCTGTTCAGTATTTAGTAGGAATTAAATTCGTCAACAACTTAATTAGGGAAAGAAAGCTTTCATTAACACGCTAAATTCACCAACAACTAAATTAGGGAAAGAAAGCTTCCACTTGAACAAATGGTTCAACAGATACTTCTAATGCCAATGAATTGATTTTAAGCATTACGATCATTTAACAGAAAGTCAATACAGAAAATATTCCTTTCATTTTTATTGTTTTTTAGATCTTATTTAATTTCATTTATTTATTTGTTTGTTATTAAGCATTCAGAGAGATAGCAACTGTTAAAAGTTGTTAGCCTGATATGTAGGAGACTATTTCTACCAGGATATACTGCCACCTACTGCAGAAAGTACTGAGAACACAGAAAGACTCTTCAGGGCAACACTAAGAATTTATGTCTTAGTGAGAGGCTATTCAACTGACCAGGGTAGGAACTCTAGAAATCCAGATATTATAGCCCTATAATTGACATATTGAAATCAAAGAACAAGATGAATTTATGTAATAAAACAATTGTAATTATATTATGTGACAATTTCAGAAATTCAAAAATTGGTTTTGACACTAGTCCCCCAACAAAAGAAAAAAAAAATTCATTCAATCAATGTGATGCCTCCTTTTCACAGTATCATAGAAAACAGGTATGGTAACTAATTGTAAAAAAGCATTGCTTATAGAAAACATCCATGGTTTGTACAAGTAGCTAGTTTGTTGCTCGTGTACATTATTCATAGGAGGTGAAGTATCCAGACAACTTCTAGGTTACTCTCTCCATCTTGTCCACAGAAATGTCAAGGCCTTTCTCAAGCATAATGCCCATATGCTAGCATGGAAATTCCCCAAAAAAATCTTCCTAAAAATTTTATCCTTCATATAAAGCATAATGCCTGCATAGTTGCCCCGGTCAATAAGATATTGTCACTTGCCTCAAACAAAGGATATAAGCAGGGGGAAAAAGCAGAATATGAAATTACTGTGAATTTAACATTGTGTAGTCCTAGATACCATGAGTATAGGAGACAAGGATGCTTACATGTATGCTGAAAATTCACATTCAACAATATTGTCATAATTAGTTATAGGCTAAATCAATGGTATGGGGATTAAGAACCCATATGAATGTTCCTAAGTAGCTTTTGCCGATTTATGAATTTAAAGCATTAAACTAATCCAAAACCTGCATTCAGTTCATTTGAAGTGCTAAAAAGACGCTCCTGGAGTATGATCCAACAGTCAACAGCCACTTAATAACAAATGTAACAGTTCTTAAGACCCCCAGATCCTAGACGCTCCCTTAATTATAAGCATGAAATGGGGGGGGGGGGGGGGG
>JAUPMG010000004.1:18870606-18919307 GCA_031762675.1 Pachysandra terminalis
AGTAGATGGTATCTGGTGAATTGTACCGCATCGCATTTGAACAGATTAAGAAGACATCTGTCTGCATGACAATAAAACAAAGTTTCACTTGTGTTGAACTGACTTTCAATTTTCTTTGCAAAAATAAAACCTTGACCTCACTAGCACCTCTAGAGACCAATTAAGTCCAGATGTCAATTCAACTATTTCATTCACCCATTTGGGGTAATTTAACAAACCCCTGCCGAGTTGGTAAATTCAAATCAACGCGCCAAAGAGAGACATCAAATTATATAAACTTGGGTCTAAACAACACTAAGCACACTTCATAAATAAAAGGCTGCTTCTTTACATTTCAAAAATATTTTGTAATTAATACAATTATCTTAATATTTAATATTAGATTAGACCGATAGATTCAAAACTGATATATTTAAAACAACATAAAGAAAAAATGATCATTATTTTTGTATTGTGATACTCAAAAATATATTAAGAATCCATGACTTCATACCGTGAAATAAATTAACATGACCAAAAGTTGCATATATAATAGATTCTTAGGTACGAGTACAACTAGAACTAATATAGTATCAGTTCATAGTTCCATTTATTGATACATACAAATCATTAAAAATTCTAGCAAGCACAAGCATGTGATGGTGTTTCATGAAATAATATCATTTTAAATAAAATAGGGTTATCTATCACATTAAAGTAGAATCGTCACATGCAAAACAGACATGCATATTGACTAGTGCTTCAAAGAGGACAAACAAACAAGAGATTGCTGCCCAGTGATACATATCATAAATCAATGGCTCACAGACAAACATGATGGCAGTCGCTAATCATAATTCAATGTCTCCCTCATACAAAACATGCTTCCATCCCATCTCGATCATGTTCTATTGCGGGCTGATGTAGATCTTATTTAGATATGAGTTGTAGCATGCAGCACTAATACAGGGGGCCCAAGTTTCAACATTTCAACATATACACACATGTTATCTGGTACATCCAAGGTTGTCAAATCGTGAAACGTATCGAAAATCATTAAGTGGCACTTAGAATCGAATCATAATTTTGAATCTTGAATTATAAGATTCACAGTAATTTTAGTAGAAGTAGGGTTTTGGGTTTACGTTTTGGGATTTCTCTTAGGAAAACGGCTTTTTATTGTTTAAAATAAGTAAACAACATTTTTATGTATATTTAATTATTTTAGAGTACTATATCTATAAGAAGTCCCACCCATTTTACCTATATTAGGAGGAGCTTAGTAAGCTTGCAAACGGGTGATCATTTGTCCCCACTGGAAAAATCTTACGCTTCCGGAGTTGGTAGGCCTACATCCAGGCGACCATTGTCCCTGGTGTCACCACCCAACACTTCATCCCAAATCCAAATGACCTAAAAAGCATGTGAAGAAATCCATGTGTGGAGGTTGACTTATCTGTTTTGGATTCCCATTGGCCTTTAGATACATACACCTCACCCCTTCATGTAAAATTGGCTTAGGTAAGAATGTCAATAAGTCTAGGACACGTGTGGTTGTTTTATTCACCAAATATGAGTCCATAGGTCTAATTATTATTTTGTTTCAATCACAAACCTAGTACAAATATGAGAGTCTACAGAAATTAGTCCTAGTTTAACTCTTATCTCATTTCAGTCACAAAACCTAGTCAAATGCTTGAGAGGATAATAGGAGAATCAAGGAGTGAGTTACTAATTTAGACTATATGAGATGAGATGCTTAATTCCATTTACGCATCCAATGGTCATTGAAATTAAGGTCCCGGTGTCCAATCACACGGTAAAAAAGGATTATTGCGACTCTTAAACCCCATTATGTAATGATCTTTTTATACCTTTTATTCTTTGTTTTGAGTTAAAAAGAACTGATTTTTTCGGTTCACTTTTGTGTCTAAATTACCCTTGCAATTAGTTATCCTAGCATTATCCTACTTCACTCATAGATAATAGATAACTAACTAATGGTCTTTTTATACCTTTTTTTCTTTGTTTTAAGTTAAAAGGAACTGATTTTTTCGGTCGATTTTTGTGTCTAAATTACCCTTGCAATTAATTATCCTAGCATTATCCAACTTCACTCATAGATAATAGATAACTAACTAATAGATAAGTTTTAGGATATTTTTACTTTGAACAAATAAATTTAAATCTAACATTATCCTAATATAGAATTCCAGTTCTCATAAGAATTCATGACTAAGTTGTTTATATCTTAAGATATTAATTGCAACACTAATATATTATAGTCCTTTTATACATTTTTTTTTGCTGCTTTTATAGTTAATAAAATCTCTTTGACTTAAACTCAATAACTTATAGATAAGCTTTAGGAAAATAGATAAGTGAAAAATGAAAGATAAACTAATTTTATTAAGTAGTAGTATAATTTGAAGTAAAAAATTTATTTCTTTATCTATTAAATTTATATATTCTTATAAGATTTTGTAAGATGTTATAAAAATATATCGTATAAAATGTATTATAAAAAAATTTAAATCATCTTATATAATTATATAAAATAAATAAATTTAAATCTAACATTATCTTAATAGGATTCCAAATTTTATAAGCACTCACGATTAAGTTGTTATGTATTGAGATATTTAATTACATCATTAATATATTATAGTCTTTTTATACGGTTTTTTTTTATATATAGTAAACAAAATCTCTTTCATTTAAACTCGCTAACTTATAGACAAGTTTTAGGACCAAAGATAAGTCTAAAATAAAAGATAGGATAATGAAACTAATTTTATTAAATAATAGTATAATTTGAAGTAAAAAATCTATTTTATTACCTTCCAATGTGATTACAAAATATTTATGTATCTATGAATACAAAACCTTAAAAATAGCATTTTCCTTTAATAGTAGTATAGATAATACCTAATCTAATTATGATAAGTATGAGAAGGATACTAAAATTGTGAGATACTTATCTAATTATGATAAATATTAGATAATAATATCAAGGGTTATGTCTTTTCCTTATCTTATCTTATATATTATCTTATAATACTTAATCTAATCATGATAAGTATTAGATAAGTATGAGAAGGATACTAAAATTGTGAGATACTGATGGCTGGATCATCAATACTTCCCGAATGTCTCAATAGCATCAATCTCCACATAACAACAATAATAAACAAGCAAGTCCCACACTCTCCTGAACTACCTATATTCCTACCCCTTGGACTCATCTCTCCCCTTCTCTCAGTTTTTATCTTTATCCCCCATGGCTTGCACCACATGATTCAACCGTAATATCATTCCTTACTTTCATCTCCTCTTGGAACTAGTTCCCACGTTTATTACAGCTCTAAGCCTTTACATCTTTAGCTCTTCTCACTCTACCAGTATTCTCAACCGTAATATCATTCCTTACTTTCATCTACCCTTGGAACTAGTTCCCAGATTAATTACAATTATAAGCCTTTACGCCTTTAGTTCTTTCTCACTTTACCAATATTCTCAATAATTATCTTTATATGCCTTATACTTCTTTTCTCGTCTCAGTTCTAAGCTTTTACATCTTTAGTTCTTTCTCACTTGATCAATATTCTCAATAATTATCTTTGTATACCTTATACTTTTTTTCTTGTCTCCCACATGTCTATGGCTCCAATTTCATCCCTTCATTACAATTAACATTATTTAAGCATGCAAGAAATGACTTCCAATATGAGGATAAGAGGACCTATCAAATACAGTCAAAAAGCAGTGTAGCCATATTGTTGCCTAGGCAATGCCTATGGGCTGCTTCGCTTTGTCAAACCGTATAACACCTTAAGCCACGCCAAGGCAAGCAGTGTTGCTTAAGCAACCACCCAATGGTACACAACAATGCCTAGGCAGTAATTATTTAGGCGTTAAACCATACTAAAGCAGACAACATTGCTTAGGTGACCGCCTAGTGACAGCTCAATGGCAAATAGGTGACACCCAGGTGGCAATTCTTTAGGCATCTAAGGCGGATGGCTATGATTCTATTATATTTAAAATTTTATTAATGTTCTTTCATTAAAGAACAATAGAATTAGTTAACAGTTTTTTTTACATCTTTTAATAATTTTTTTTTTTTGCTCGATAAAGTGATATATTATATAAATAGTAGATGAAACTTACACATGCAGCAGTACACAAAAAGTATACTGAACCAAACCAAAACAAAAATTCTATCCCTCACACCAAAAATAATTATCTCCCCAAGCAAAATCAGAAAAAGAAATATCTTTCATTTCTAATAATATAAATACATAATATATGTTATTTAAGGTAACCTAGTATCTTACTTTAATATTATTTTTTTAAAGAATTATATCGAATAACTATTATGGGCATTATGCTAAGAGGAAATTATGCTAAGTAGTTATTATCTAATCTAAAAGGTATAAAAGGAAGAGTAAAGAAAGAAAAAAAATCAAGACCTACGGCTTTTAACACAAACAATTGACAGAAAAAGTGAGAAGGGAGCCATCTGACGGCACTCCAACTTGGTAAAATCCAAAACTTATAGCCAAATATGAATTTGGTTCTGTTTATTACTTTCATAAATAATTTATGTAATTATTAACATATGAAAAATTATATTTGTTTTCTTTTTATCGCTTGAGTATCACTTTGCCTAGGGAGGGCTCATCACCAAGACACCTTGACTACACTGTCAAAAAGATGAATACTTGCTTTGATAAGTATGAGAAAAGAGTCGGTGGAAACAAACAAAAAGTGCACAAAGGATTCACAGAGATCAAGGACTTAGTGTTGACTAAATTGAAACCACGCAAATCAACATGGTCTCATTGGTGCATCAGCAACTCCATCACTAGTGGAGCTTATTTACAATGCATTCACAAAACAAGAAAAGGAGAAAAAAAAAAAAAAAAAAGGAATACCCATATTCTTCTGCTTTTACGGTCTACTTCACATATGTACAATTGTGACAGTAAGTCCGGCAGCATGAACCATTCTAAGTATTTCTAACAAAGTAACATGCATCCAGTAGTTCAGTATTTAGTAGGAACTAAATTCATCAACAACTTATTTAGGGAAAAAAAGCTTTCATTAACATGCGTCCAGCTGTACAGTATTTAGTAGGAACTAAATTCATCAACAACTTAATTAGGTAAAGAAAGCTATCATTTGAACAAATGGTTCAACAGATACTTCTAATCCCAATGAATTGATTTTAAAGCATTACGATCATTTAACAGAAAGTCAATACAGAAAAAGTTCATTTCATTTTTTTATTTTTAGACCTTATTTAATTTTTATTTATTTATTTATTTGTTTGTTATTAAGCACTAAGAGAGATAGTAGTTGTTAAAAGTTGTTAGTCTGATATGTAGAAGACTATTTCTACCAGGATATACTGCCACCTACTGCAGAAAGTACTGAGCACACACAGAAAGACTCTTCAGGGCTACATTAAGGATTTATGCCTTAGTGAGAGGCTTTTCAATTGACCAGGGTAGGAACTCTAGAAATCCAGATATCATAGCCCTATTGACATATTGAAATCAAAGAACAAGATGAATTTATGTAATAAAACAATTGTAATTATATTGTGTGATAATTTCTTCAGCAATTCAAAAATTGGTGTTGACACTAGTCAATTCCAATTCAATATCTTACCCCCATCCAAACCCACAAAAAAAAAAAAACAATATATATATTGTATTCAATCAACGTGATGCCTTTTCACAGTAACACAGATAACAGGTACGATCAACTAATTGTGAAAAAGCATTGTTTATAGAAAACACCCATGGTTTGTACAAGTAGCTAGTTTGTCGCTTGTGTATATTATTCATAGGACGTAAAGTATCCAGACAACTTCTAGCTCACTGTCTACATCTTCTCCACAGAAATGTCAAGGCCTTGCTCAAGCGGCATCTTAAGCCCTGTCTACCCACACATTCCCCAAAAAATCTCCCCAAAAATTGTGTCCTTCATATAACGCATACTGCCTACGTAGTTACGCTGGTCAATAAGACATTGTCACTTGCCTCAAACAAAGGATATAAGCAGGGGGGTGAAGCAGAATATGAAATTACTAGTAATTTAAAATTGTGTAGTCCTAGATACCATGAGTATAGGAGACAAGGATGCATCACACATGCTGAAAATTCACATTCTACAATCTTGCTATAATTAGTTATACGCTAAATATATGGTATGGGGCTTAAGAACCCATATGAATGTTTCTAAGTGGCATTGGCCAATTTATGAATTTAAAGTGTTAAATTAATCCAAAACCTGCATTCAGTTCATTTGAAGTGCTAAAAACACACTCCTGGAGTATTATCCAACAGTCAACAGCCACTTAAGAACAAATGCAACAGTTCTTAAGACCCAGATCCTAGACGCTCCCTTAGTTATATGCATGAAATGGGAGGAAAAAAACAGGAAGTATTCATAGTTCAGTGAGGCATAAAACTCAGTTTATTAATACAACTCCAGATAGAATATAAGTTGATATTGAAATAATTAGTTAGATGCATAAAATGGGAGACAACTAATAGGGAGTGTTCACAGTTCAGTGAAGCAAAATATTGGTTCCTCTCTATAGCTCCAGGTAGATCAGAAACAGAAAGGGAAAAAGAGTATCAAGATGCACCACTGATATTATTATTACTATTATAAACCCATAATAAGCATGAATGAGCAAAAAAGAGAAAGCAGAATTCTTGAATAAGAACTTGTCAATAACCCATCAGTTACTTGAATGCATTAACATAGAACCACTCTACTTCCAGCATAACTGAATATAAAATATGGCAATACACTAAAATCCATATTCAAAACAGTAGCTTGAAAATTGTAATCCAAAAGCATGTAAACCAACCTCGAACTGTTCCAAATTGGCATAAGTTCCACCAGCAAGTTTCTTCCTGACAGTTGCAAAATCCATCGGATCCGCAATGACTTCATGATAGTCCGGGAGCTGTATAGATAAAATTTCACTATGACACTTGGAAAAAACTTTAATAAATATCATAAAAAAAATGCATGATTTCCAAACACACCTCTTTCGGATCCACTGGCTCAGAGAACACACCATAAGTGTCTTTCCTGCAAGTAGACTTGGAAACCTAAGTAAACTGTCCAACAGTGAACTGAAAACTAAAATTAAAAAACTATATTTGAATGTAAAAGATATACTTTTGAAGCCTGTCAAGGATGAACACCAATAGCTGTTTGTCTGGTAAAAGAGTTGTGGGTCCTGAGTCCACCTGTGTCCCTGTTCAAAAATAAATAAATAGCTAGAAAATATAAAATCTTCTGATTAACCAACAAAGATAAATTTTTTTTTGTTTTTGATCAGTAACCAACAAAGATAATTGCTAACCTGAGAGATCGTATGTCGCTTTCGAACCAGAATTAGGCTTTTCTGCCTGAAAATTTAATCAACGAACAGCGATTTAAATAACAGATAAATGTTTTGTGGGGATATGAAAAATGAAAAAAGCGAACTAATAGCGAAAGAGCAGCAAGATCTAGAGAAATCAACTAGCTTAAAAGGAAAAAAAAGCGATAAACTGAGATTTATTAGAGAACAGACAAACTTGAACTTTTTCAGACATGATAGCTTATTATTCGAGTAAATAAAGGTTGATTAAATGCGCTAATCGTGAATAATAAAAAGAAATACGAAAAACAAAAACAGGGAAAGAACAAAAAGCTATCAGTCACCCGAGTTTCAAAGAATAAAAAATATCCAAAAACTTGACCAAGTCAAAACATGATTCCGGAAACCAACGAAAAAATTCAAAATAAGAGCGAAATCCAGAGGAATTTCAAAGCATGCCAACAAAGATTCTCCAAAGAACCAAGAAATTAAAGAGACGAGATTTTCTTTCTCCAAATTTCACCCAAAAATGGAAAAAAAAAATGGCCCTTTCAATATTGAGGGAAAAAAAAACAGCGGTCCATAAAACCCACGAGTATCAACATCTTCAATTTTGCACAAAGGATAATAAATCCACCACCTTTTCGCTGTTGCCGTGACCAGATCCGTCAGCGACGGAATTGATCTTCCGCTTCTTGTGAGGGATCTCTCCATTCTCATCCTCCGCGTTCGAATCGGAACCGGAATTCAAAGAAGACGATTTCACAGACGATCTCTGCTGCTGCCGATGCGAAGGCAATCGAAGAACGAGCCTGAGCTTTTTCTCTCTCCGCTTCCCGCTGGAATCATCATCCTCTTCGTCATCGTCCTCATCGCCGCCATCAATTCCATCCGACGCCCCTGATATTGCATCAGGATTAGGATTCCGGCGAGTAAATCGACGGTTAGGGTTAGGGTTTGGGTTAGGAACGATAGGATTTCTAAAATTAGGGTTCAAATAAGGATTAGAGTTTCGTTTTTGTGGTTGATGTTGCTGTTGCTGTTGCTGTTGTCTGAGATTTCGTTTTTGGAGATCTATAAGAGAGGGTCTTCCTTTCTTCTTCCTCTTCTTCTCCACTACCTTACCCATTGTGGCCTCTCTCTCCTCTCTCTCTCTCTCTCTCTCTCTCTACAAACAGGAGTATTTTTTTTTTCTTTATTTTTTTTATTTTCGGGTTATAATTTTTAGAGGGGTGCGCAGTGCGCTTCGTACGTGAGAGTCATACGAATTGGGTTGGACGTGACACGTGTATAGTGCCCTTTATATTACGTCCGCGTTTCTTTCTCACTGACCTTTGATATTTGGATCCGAGTGCAAGGAAAGGATTGTGGGCTTTTGAGTCTTGGGAAAGTGAATCAGATGAAATTATTAAAATACCCTTAATTTAGAGAAAATTAGAATGTTAGGTCAGGCACAAACATATAATAATTTTGGTTCGGTTTAAATCAAATCGAAAAAAATCGGTTTGATTTGGTTTGGTTTTTTTTTTTATATTTTGGTTTAGCTATAGTTTAAAAAATAAAAACTGAATTAATTAAATTTGGTTTTCGATTTAATGCTTCATTTAAATCGAATCAAACTGAAAGAATCAAAGTAAAGTATATATATAGGTGTATGTGCGTTTTATATAGAAAATAATATTAATTTTGGCAAATCAAATTTTTCGATCTCTACTTCGATTTTATTCATTATCATTCCGTTTGCTTTTCGGTTTTTAAAATCGATTTCTATTTCTGTTTGGTTTGGTTTTTAGTTTGGTTTAGATTTGCCCAGTAAACCGATCAAATTACATCCTAACTTTGTCATGTGTATTTTTTTTTTTTTTTTTGTGTAAAACTTGACACATCCAAGTGTATTACTGTCATTGAATCTTCTTTTAAGTACAGTGTTTAAGAACTGAGATGATCTATTAATCCAAAAACAAGAGTAGTGATCCAAAGCAAAATTTGTAAGTTGACCCCGCGATTTGATTTGTTACCCTATAGATATGATTGAACCGAACAGTAGGAAAAGTAATGAATTAACCCACACGGATTAGCTCAATTGACAGGCTCTCTAGTTCAGGAACGGGAGGTCCTAAATTCGAGCATGTAATAGATCAATAGGACATAATGCTTACCTTGCATGCTTCCAAGTAGTGAAAAAAAATCTCATTTTGTGTGCAGTCGACGAATGCCATAATTTAATCTATAATGTTGACATGTCATTACCTTAATTCTCGGTATCACAGATAAAATTATATACAGAAGCTACAGTAAACATACCAGAGCTAGTGACTTTCCATATCGGAATATCCACTCGGAGAGTTTGGGTTGAGCTAATGACATTCATCACCTCTATGGAGCCACACCAGCACATTAACAAATCTTAATCCACAAAGGGAAATATCTTAAAGCTCCGTTTGAATGTCGAGAGTATCTCAGAAAATTTGTTGGGAAAGTAAATGCCAGAAAGTAATAGGTTGGAAAGTGAAATAATTTTCTTATAAATCCTTTGATTGTACTAGGAAAATTCATAATTATGACAGAAAATCTTGATTTTGATGCTTGGTTAACAGGTTTAAATGAAAAAAGTTTTTCATCTATCCATTTTATCTTTGTAGAATGGGGAGTGGTCTATCTTCCTCGTCATTTTTTTCCTTTCTTTTTTTAACAAAAAGTGAAAAAGTACTATTTTATCATCGTCAAAGGAGTTTGACTGAAATGTTTTTTATGGATCCCATATTTTTCGGATATATCCAACCATGTATAAAATATCGGAAAATCAACTTTCCTTTATTTTCTCGCTAATGGTTGACGCGTTTTTCAAGTAACTAAAGTCTTGAAAATAAATAATTAATAAGTAATAACGATTGAAGTTCTTTCATAAGGGCCTATATATCTATTTTAAAACTTAGATTAGATAAGATCCAACTAAACAAACAGGGCTTGAGGACACATGACATGCACATGCTTCATCTAGGGCTGTAAATGAGCCAGGCGGAGCGTTGCCTAGCACAGCTGAAGCTCATAAATCTCTAGCAAAGCTCAGATTCATTAAAAGTTTTTAGGCTTCGAACCGAGCCAAGCTTTACCCAGCTCGGCTCAAACTCGCAAAAAGTTCAGCCTATAAAAAATCGACGTCATAAAAAAGCTTAGATTCGTACAAATGTATTAACAATATAGTTGATAATTGTTATTATATATAATATAATATGTTAACATGTATGTTTAATATTAATACATAATATAAAGATATAAAAATATTAACGTACAATTAAACTCAACTCAAACTTATTAAAATAATGAGTTTTTTTTCGGGCTCAGACTCGGCTCGCCTAATTTTAGAGCTCAAACTAGCCGAGCCTGAACCCGAACCGAGCTAGCCCGGCTCGTTGACGGCCCTAGTTTCATCAAGCCACCGGAACCAAAAGTAACCACAGTTTTCTCTTTCTGGTTTGTCAATTCACATTTGATTTCCGTCCACATCTATATTTTGTCATGTTTCTGTTTCACAAGAAAGAATCCAATTTTTCTTTGGCCACGTAGAGGATTTTTCATGTACATCGCAACCTATACTATCACCAGTGACACACGCTCCCAGGCTATTACTTTTTCACCTACCAAGAAACTGGTACCCAGCTGGTAATTTTCGACTAACCCATCATTGGTCCGAATCCAATCCGATTAAGCATGTTAGATTCATTAATTGGATTGGATTTGGATTCAAGTTTTTTCAACCGTTGATAAATGGGTCAACCCAAGTACAATCAATCAAACCTTTAGAGCCCGTTTTATATATCCCAATTAAAATATGATAATAATATTGATGATCCGAGGATCTAAATAATTTTTTTGGACACGCGGCATAATCTTAAAACACGTATATACGCTTTTAAGATACATTTGTATATGTCACATTTATGTATAAAGCAGTTATCTGCTCCCTCCACAAACTCTGCGGGTGAAGGCCGAACAGCGACCCACGCTCTTATTGGGCCACATCAGCTGTACTGATGGTCTTTTAGTCTGATATGAGATTTGCGGTCATCTCTATCCTAATCACAGGTTTGAACCCTGATTAAAGGTTAACTCCTACAATGAACAAACCTCTAAGGAAGAGACGGTTACTCTACATCTCACCATAGACTAACCATCCTGAGATGATCCATTCGTCAAGAGTTAGTCACCCTCAAATAGACTAAAGGTTAGTCACCATTTTCATATGGCTAAAAGATTATGTCTCCTTCGAATGACATAAAATGAGACTCTGGATTCGGTTGACTTCGAAGAAGTCCTTATTAAAGGACTTTGCTCATCTCCACAAAACACCTCTGGATAATTATTCTTACAAAGGAGTCCTTTGAAGGCATGTTCTTGCCTTTATTTCCACACGTCACCTTTAAATGACAGTTGTGGACTCGCGGGATGTAAACACAGAAAAATTCGAGATCAAAATTTGCCACATGGCACAATCTCATAAGGTGGACCCCACTTAAGGATAAACTTCTAAAAGATAAATATGAATTTTTTACTTGAGTAAAAAAAAGAGAGAATAATGTTACGTAAGTTGCTCTTAGATGGGTATCACAAAGAGATATCTACTTAATTTTTAAGTATCTCTAAATTGTGATAATTATCTTTAAGTAGTGGAGAATTACAATACTCTACCCTCTCTACATCTATAAATAGGGGTCCTCTCTCTCAAATCAGGGAGGAGAAGTCAAAGAAAAGAAGTGTTGCTCCCCTGAAGCCTAGAAGCCAATGAGAAGAAGTGTTGCAATCCAGAAGGAAGAAGCCAAGGAGAAGAAATATTGAAGCTCTGATACCTTGAAAACCTGCATCTTTGAAAGACCATAAGCCAAGGAGAAAGACTGTTGAAGCCTTAAAGCCTTGGAGAAAAATTCTTTGCAAATAGTTAATCTCTTACAATCATCTCTACAAAGAAAGAATACACCATCACAAAGGCTCTTCTTAAGGAGAAAATCTTCACAGCCGAGTACGCGCAAAGCATGGAGTGGACACCTACATCCATCTCAAAGTTCGAGATTCACGTCATCTAGCCCTCATCTTCATCAAAGCACTCTTGAAGACCTGAAGATCTATAGACTTGAAGAGTTCAACATTCAAGTCTGCCTGGAGATTCAAGTTCTTCATTTTTTGAATACGCTCAAAAGCTTAGAGATCCACATTAAGACGAAGCTTTTGACTCACATATTTCATAAGTCTACAAACCCGAAGATTAAACCGGAGACTTCGCATCAACCCAAGATTAAGCTATTGCAGCCCCCTTGGATCGAATACATCATGAAGTGACGAATCAGATGACGTTTTATTTTGTACAAAGAAAGCCTTAGAGATTGTAATATCATATTTTTTTTATACAGATTATTTTGTGACACAAATCTTGTTCGTTGATTTTTGGATAACAAAATTTGTGTTTACACAGGACTTATTTGTACACTTTATTTAAGAGTACTTTAAAGGAAACGAGTTTCTCTTACTAAAGTCCAATTCAAAGGCATTCGGATTTGTTACTTAACCCAGAACCTTGAAAGATCCTGTGGTAACATTTCCTCGCAAGGATGATTGATCATGAAAACCGAATCATCAATTGAGAGACTTACATTTAAGATCTCTACATGGGAAAATTCGTTAATGTACGGATCACCCTGTAAAGGGGATAAAGTTACTTCGGCCTCTCATCAAAGGAAAATGGATTAAACAACCAAAAGGGAGTCATTCGGAAATGGGAAAAAGCCTAAGAAATATCCGTAAAACTCGAATGACTCGTTTATGTAAAGAAGATTGCAGTAAATCTCAAATTCAATCACGTGTTAAAACCTCAGCTACTTATATATCTGATGTATATCTTATCTAAGAGGATTTTTGTCTTATCAAGTATGACGATGATAAGAACGGAACGTTGCTTTATAGAACTTTATGCATGACACACATGTCATATGATCTACGATCTTCTAGATTCTAAGACAACTTATCACAGAGCAAGTTCACTTGATCGAATGACTCACCACAGTTTTCTTTTGGAAATAACGTAGCCGCGTTGAATACACGTATATTTGGATATACATTGCTGCATGGGGATATTTCTAAGCTCCTCTCTGAACAATTGTCTAATTGACATATGTTCTGATCAAGAGATAATGCCATTTGATGATTTCTCTATAAATAGCAGAGCATGCCCACGAATCAGGCAATTCGATTGATTTGTAGGCATTACTCACAATCTGAATAACTGTTGGAACATTGAAAAAAACCTATCACCTTCAAGTAAAACTCACAGATACTTTAAAGACTAAGAGTGATAACTTATCAAAGAAACCTATAAGAAAGGCTTGTGTCCTTCGAATATTAAAGTTCTCTTACTCTGTGGTATGCGTTCTTATTGACACACTCGACATCTCAACCTCCTTTCCTTTGACCCTTTCTTTGTCTTATTTACATATCACATTTGGGAATAAACACTCTAAATAGAACGACTATTCGATAGTTTAGGCTATCCTGAGACAAATTTTCAGACTACATCTCTATTAATGCTCTTGTATTAGTGAATTCAAATTTTACCAAATAAAATATTTGAATTTTTGGTTTTTACAAATTATGCATCACCAACATCATATATCAAAGGCATATAAAAAAATAGTTAAAAAAGAGTTTTATTTAGGGTTTTTTTTTTTTAGCACAAGTTTATAATTCCTTGTTTACGATATTGTCTATTGACAATTTGTCATATCGATTAAACTACTATTATTTATTAGAATTATTCTAGTTTTATTTTTATTTAGAAAGCCGACATACCAGGGTTTAAGAGCGAGCCATACAAGAGTAAGTCGAAAGGCTTCTGTGTCCGTCAATCATTGCTTATTTTATATTAAGAAGTTAAAAATATATTTTTAATATTTAATAAATTTTTATAATATTTATTAAAAATATAATATTAAATAGGTGACGTTGATGATTCATAATTTCATTAATTTAAAATTTTATCAATTTAAAATTAAAATAAAAAATATTAGCGGGATGGATTCGATTTCAATATTTCTTTCGTAAACGAGTTGAACCCAATCAATTCGTCTATGCAATAATCCGTTTATGACCCGACCCAAGCCGGCCCATTGCCACCTCTACTGTCATTGCGACACGAGTATACCCTGATACTCTGTTGCGCTTACCAGTCTATTTTTACCTCAAAAGAAGATATGTATCAACGCCTTCCTCGTCATGCTCCGCAGAAAGCAATAAAACAAGCTTGAGCGTTTTCTTTTGCTTTTTATCGATACTACTTCTTGGATCTCTTTTTCAAGTTGGAAAGGATGTGTATAGCTGCATTCGTTTGGCAAGCTCACCCACTTTACCCATTTCTTTTACTGCTCAACAGAGATGAATATCACGACAGGTAACTTGGAATTTTGATTCTTTCTTCTTGTTCTTCTACTCTTTGATTCGAATGTTATTTGGAGATTCAGATTATGGGGCTGTTTGAATTTTGAAGGCCTACAAACCCAATATCGTGGTGGGAAGGTGGTGATGTATTGGGTGGCAGAGATGAGCGTGCAGGCGGAACATGGTTGGCTTGTACAAGACAAGGCAGGTTGGCTTTCCTCACAAATGTTCGGGAACTTCATCCCTTTTCTCAGGCAAACAGCAGGGGTGACCTGCCTGTGCGATTCTTAATGGTAACTTTGATTTCATATCTCCAATACCCATTCTATCTGTTTGTTGTAATTCTCCTATGGAGTCATTTTTTTTTCTTCTTGTTTGTTTGTTTGTTTTCAGTTGGTTGGAAATTTTTCATGATTATTAGTTTCCACTGCTATTGAATTGAATTGCCGAACAATCCTGTTATCTGAGGCTAAAATGTTGTGATATGATGTTATGTATTTAACCGTTGGAAATTTATAGAAACTTATTTGCCATAACCGATATCCACGGCGGCTCCTATGGAAGCACTGACCCGATGGTAGCCTTTTCTCTTTTGGTGGCTTCACTCATCTATCAGTATTCAATGACTTAGCACTAGGCCCATACATTTTAATCCAGTCTATAGATTGCTACTTCCATCACTAGAATTCGTGACGTGGTGGTAGCTCTAATACCAATTTTTACGTATTTAACCTTTGTTCTAAAAGCCCCGGGACTTATGGAAACTCATTTGGTTAAATAATTAACATTTAGGATCATAACATATGATCACTGAACATTTCGTTTAAATTTATTCCCTTATTTCCTCCTTTTGTTGCTGGATATTGTCTCCAATTCTTTGGGGTTCGTAAATTGTTTTGTTATTAGGAATACTTTTCCTCATTGTATTAGGAGTTATTTATGGTTTCACTAATGAAAATATATTTTTTGGGATTCTATAAAAGGGTTCTTAAACCTAGGGTTTTAGAGAGAAGCAAGGAAGGGGGACGGCGGAGTTCTCTCCTTGAGGAGAGTTCTCGATGATGGAGATTAGGGATTTCTAGGATTAAGAGGTTGTTTGGGGTGTATAATATTTGCTTTGTGTTTAACTGTGCTCTTAGGATTTAGAGCTTTAGAATACAATACAATCCACTTTGCTCTAGATTAGAGTGATTTCATACGAAGAGCGCGTGGATGGTCTTTTGGTGATGTTGCTTGATATTGGCTTTTGTTGAGGGTGATCGCTTTAAATTTTTAAGGGCATGATTTTGCAAAGAGTGGTTGTGTGGCTTCTCTCTCAGGTCCATTTTTTTCCTATGTTCTCTTGTAATTTCTATTTTGATGGATAATGAAGATTTTATTAAAACGTAGAGAGAAACAAAGTTGGATTACACAAGTGAAAAAAAAACAACAACTACCAACACAATCCCAACATACCGATGAAGCAAGTATATTCCAACTCCTCCTAGAGCATCTCGTCCGACAGTATCCCAAAAAACATATATGCTTGTCTAGCACCTTTCTTGGCCCACCTATCTGCAACCTCATTAGCGGATCTTGGCACATGAACGAACGAGGTGTTTAATTCAGTAACCAGAGACTTTGCCACTGAGACGAAATGTATAACCCTCCAAAAGCGCGGAGTATCCCCCAGAATCCAGTATATAATCATAGACGAATCAGCCTCCAACTCCAAATCCTGATATAACCCTACAAGTGCCTCTCACAGACCCATCAAGAATTGAAGTTCTTGATCCTTATTTCCTATGAACGTAACCTTGTTTGTTTAGGTGAACCACATAAATCCTTGTGTTGCAATTTGGGTACTTTTATTATTTCTCTGTTATTTATCATATATTGCATAACCAATGATTAAAGTAATTGTTTTATAACATCTACAATATGGTTTCACTTTGTGGGTCGTAGATGATTGATATTGTTTTTTAATATTTGTAGAGCAAGAAGAGTCCTATGGAATTTGCAGAGGAATTGGTGAAGGAAGGACATCAATATAATGGGTTTAACCTGATATTGGCTGACATTTGTTTGAAAACCATGGCTTATGTTTCTAATAGGCCTAAAGGGGAACCCATGTCCATTCAAGAGGTATCATCAGGTATTCATGTGCTCACAAATGCAAAGCTGGACTCCCCCTGGGATAAGGTATGCTTATTTAATTGTTGATATTCTCTTCTGCTGATCCAAGCAAGTGTTAGTCTGACTTGAATTGGGGATTAATGGTGAACGGTTGTCTTCGGGAGAGCTTATAACCTAATTTTGAAACAGTTTTGTGATTCATTATATTGTAGTCATTCATATAGCTTGTCTTTCTCATTATTAAGAGGCTGCTTAGATGTCATCCAAGTTCCAACCAGGTATCTAGGGTTTGTCAAATGCCCACCCAAATTCCAGTGCAAAGTAGTTCAGAATAATTTATGTTGGTAGTGTTTCAATTGTCCATTCTTTTTTTACTCGTTTTTTATATGAAAATTTGGAACGATGTTGAGGGGTAACTTCATGAATAGGGCTATCAGCCCGAAAAGAAGCTCGTTATCTTAACGAGCTTGGGTAGGCTCGGCTCGATTTGTATACGAGATTTTGCATCCATATTCCTATATCTTATATTATATATTAATATTAAATAATCATCAACTATAATATTAATGCATTTGTACTAATAACAGTTTTTTTATGAGCCTGAGCCAAGCTTTTTGCTAGCCGAGCCTGAGCCCAAAATTTTTTAACGAGCTTGAGCTTTGCTCAAGGTTTACGAGCCCAAGCTGAGCTGGGCAAAGCTCGGCTCGTTTACAGTCCTATTCATGAACACCCTTAGCTCAGTTGCATTCTTGTTCATGCCATCTTTATGATTCTGTTTCCGGTATCCCTTTGAATCCGACAATAACTTTTATTCTGTATACAAATAATAATTATCTTCTAAATGATACTAAAGCTCTCTCTCTCTCTCTCTCTCTCTCTCTCTGCAGGCTCAGCGCTTGCACCAGAATTTTAAGGAGCTACTTGAGGAAAACGGTGAACGTGAAGTTTCGGCAAAAATGATGATTGAAAAACTTATGAGGGACAGGACGAAAGCCGATAAGAGCATGTTACCTAATGTTTTATCTCCTGATTGGGAATTCAACTTGAGTTCCATATTTGTTGACGTGGACACTCCACTGGTAAACTCCATTTCTTATCTCTTCTATATACGAAATTTGCTTTCCACACACCCTTGCTTGAAACCTTGGAGGTCGTGTTTCTCTGTGGTATAGGGACGATATGGCACTAGAAGCACTTCAGTGGTATCTGTAAAAGCAAGCGGCGAAGTAAACTTTCATGAGGAACATCTCGAGAAGGGAATGTGGAAGGACTGCACTGTGAATTACCAAATAGAAAAGATGAAGAACTAGATGGTGATGGTGAGGTTTTCGCCAAATAGAAAAGATGGAAGTAGATGATGATGGTGAGGTTTTAGCTCGCTCCATCAAGCAAACCTGCCTGATTTGGGGGAGAAGAAAAAATAAAACTTCTAGTTTCTCTCTCAATAAGTGTCTTCTTTTTTCTTTATTTATGGTGTAAGAAAATATGCAGCAGATAGCAAAGTGGTGTTCATATATGAGTGTTGCATTAAAACTGACCAAAGCTTTTGTTCTCTCTCTCTCTCTCTCTCTCTCTCTCTCTCTCTCTCTCTCTCCTCTTTGTTTATTTGTTTTTTATTTTTTCCCCGGTTGGCTTTATCATACAGTGAGCAAAACAGGTTACCAAATTTTTGTTTCTGGTGCTTTGGTTGCATGTTGTAGATTATGGGAGCTCAAATAAAATATTTGGGTACAACAAAACCACCTATAGGCTCAACCTAGCACTGGTAGGGTTTATATGTTTGCCTGAACACAAGTCATTCGCATAAGCAGGGATGCACCTAGAACCCACAAGAGACTGAAAGTGTTGGTTAAGGACATACAACTTATGAGTGGAAAGTGATTCCAAGGTAATAATTGGGATTATCAACCAAACAAGTACTTATGGATTCTTCACATCTGGCACCTGCCGTGTGTTCAAAAGGTAAAATTCTCTATCTTGAACCATTACGATGAACACCATCTTAGAATGGTTCAAGCATGTATACAAACCTTCAGTGTCCACCACACTTGTTGCATCTAGCATCTTCTTTAGCAAACTTTCTATGAGCAATTTGGCTCACTCGTAACAGACCTTATTCGAAAATACCTCTGCACATTTTCGCTCTTTATAGGAGGATACAAGATCATTGCTTGGAATCAAAATGAAGTCTCAAGGTGCTACTAGAAAACTAGATGGCTCTACCCCAAATTCAAACACATCAAATTCAATGTTGATGGTGCTGCCAGAGGTAATTCTGGAAATGCAGCTGTGGGAGCAAGTTGTAGAGATGACATCAAAAGATTACTTTGTGCTTCCGCACTCCACATTAGCAACACTGATTCCTTATCCGCAGAAACCTATGCGCTCAAAGAAGGTCTCACTATGGCCTCTCAAAACATTTTCCTTCTTTGCAATCTTTTTGATAAAATAGACCACTACGGTCCCTCGAGTACTGCAAGACAACATAGAAGGAAGAACTTTTAAATGAATTAATGTAATTAATCTACCACATTGTCACTTGTGCAATACCAATCAAATTAGTTTTCATAATGATGTCCGGAGAGAAAATCTTTAACAAAGTCTTACCATTTACCTCCAAATACTAAAACTAACTCACCACAACACTGTTTTAGGGGGAAGAAAATACAAATGAGGGGATCCAGAACAAGAAAATGGAGGGAAACTGAACACAACCAACCCAGTGGAAGTACCTGGACCGGCCAAGGACTTGTAGATTAAACAGAAACTCAGATTGAGAATCTCTGGATATCAAACCACCATCACTGCCTTGATCTTGACTCTGCACGTCTTGCCTCGTCTGGTGTTGAAGGAAACAGCTCCACATACCGCGACCCGATGGTCATCTTGTCCTTGCCCATTGCTTTCTTAGCCTCCTCAGCTGAAGCAAACTCCACAAATGCCTCACCAGTAGCTTTGCCATCTGGGCGACAAGCAATATGTATCTGGTCACCTGTCAGATTAAACTCGCCAAAGAACTTGAGGATCTCTGATTTGGTCACAGAGTAGGGGAGACCGCGAAGCTTCAGTATTTCAGTGTACTCCAGTTGGTCTTTGTCGGGGGACCTTCTCGATCCAGATGGAGGGGGACTCGCATGGTAGTCATTATCATAGATTCCTTCATAGTTCACCTCAGCAGCTACAGCATGGTAGTAGTCCTGCTTCTTGCACCTGAAGACTTCCACATACCGGCGCCCCAAATTCTGGCGATCCCTCTGAAGTGCAAACTCAGCTTGCACAGGACTTGCAAAGAGGACAAAAGCATCCCCCGAGAACCTTCCATTCTTGTTAACCAGTAGCACATCCACGATGTCCAGTCCGGCAAAGAACTTAAAGATGTCAATGTCAGTACAGCTGAAGGGGAGCCCTCTGCAACGAACCACGGGAAAGCCGGGATGAATCCCACCACCATAGCTGTAAGACGAGAAGCCACTTGTGCCATTGCTCACTGCGAAGTAGGGATTTGATTCGATCATTCTTTGTCTCTTTGTGCCGACCTCGTACCCGTCCGAAACCCCCCCGCTTCCCAACATTGCCCTTCAGTTATTGATACCCATAAAAAAAGAAAAAGAAAAACAACATTCCCCACTCAACCCTGTTAATAAAACCAGACCCAACCCACGATTTCCTAACACCTAGCTTCACTTTTCTACCATAGTCAAATCATTCTCATATTTTAGTATCCCTCTACAAACATTTAATATAACCCAAATCGAAGCAAAAAAGGAGGAAATACAACATGGGAGACATCTAGGGCTGTAAACAAGCCACTATTTGCAAGCCGAGCCTTTTACGAGCCGAGCTTTTTGTGAGCCGAGCCTAAGCCCAAACTATTGTAACGAGTCTGAGGCGAGCGAAACTATGCCCAGCTCGGTTTAGGCTCATAAACCTTGAGCAAGGCTCAGAATCGGCTCAAGCTCATTAAAAAAATTTTGGGCTCAGGCTCGTTAAAATATTTTAGGCTAAGGCTCGGCTCGCAAAAAGCCCGGCTCTTAAAAGGCTCGGCTCGCAAAAAGGATAAGATTAGTACAAATGTATTAATATTAATGTCGATGATTATTGTCATATAATATAATATATTAATGTTTATGTTTACTATTAATGTATAACATAAGATATAGGAATACGGATGTATAAACTCATAAACAAACCGAGCCGACCCAAAGCTCGGCTCAAACTCGTTAAGATAATGAGCTTTTTTGGGGGAGCCTAATTATAGAGCTCAATTTAGCTCAAATGAGCCGAGCTACCTCAGTTCGTTGACAACCCTAGTGACCTCTCCCAGAAATGCAAGGAATTATTAAAAGATGCAAATCGTATTATCGTGTGTCCAGTCAACAAAGCACCTTTTGGATGGATCAGGGATCAAAATATAGGCATAGCATTCAAAACGAAAGAAACTCTTCAACCTAAAGAAACATCCAAGAGGTGGGCTATTAATTGGTTTAAAACCTTGACTGAAAAGCGCATCAACCACTAATTTTTGTAGGGCAGAGGTCTTGGAATCTATGGGAGGTGGTTCTAAGGACAACCCTTGCTATACTTTCTCAACCTACCCATTAGGTAACTCGCAACTCAAGAGCATCCAAATTCTTTAACGGAAATACAGATTACAAAAACAAAGAAGATAATATGACAAGAACAGAGGCTATTTATCTAGTCCTACCAATAACATATTACAAATATAACATAAGTTGACAAGATCAGATGATAATAGAGGCTAATTTTCAAGTTCTACCAATAACATGAGCAATCAACTTATCAAATAACAAACAACGAAACATATGTCCATAGCAACTAAAACTCATTCCACGAAGAACGAGTTAGGGTTTGGGTTTAAAAAAGAGAGGGGGGAAAGAACCTATCTTGAAACCCTAATGAATCAAGGACAACCTCCCCTAACCCAATTTCAGCTCAATCCATGATATCAATGGTTCCAGGGCAATTTAATCCAAAACCTCACCAGAATTCATAAAAAAAAAAAAACCCCTAAAAATTAAAAGACATGGATGCCTTTAAGAACAAGTAATCAAACAAAACACTACAAGAATAAGTAATTTATCAACTTACCCTCTTGATCCGTACATGGCAAAGAGACGTCGGGGGATTATTTCAATTGCTTAATGGAGGAAGTAACTCTGCAGCAATAGAGTCTGAAAGAGATGAACAGCACAAAAACAAAACCTTGAGCAGACTTCGCTGTCGCAAAAGAAATGGAGGAACAGAGGAAAATCCTAGGACGTTGATCTTATGTCGCTAACGATCGCTCGCTCTGCTTTGTTTGTAATTTGTTATAATCGCCTTTTGTCTTTTGTCAAATGGTTTCACTTTAAGGGAAGTCTAATGATATTACTGAAAAATCCTCGTTTTTTTCAAATGAGATGGTTGAAATCAACATAAAACATAAGGGTGTTTTCGTCATTACATTTTTCGGAGTAACCATGACCAACGGTAGTTTAGTCTCGTCTGTGTTTAGGGTTGTCAATGGATCGGATCATGATCGAATTGGATCCGAAAAATAAAAGCAGATTTAGTAAGAAATTATGGATCCGATAATCTGACAAGATATAATACAATTAGACTATTAATCGGATATAAGTTGATTCAACAAGATGTCCAATCCAATTCTATTTGTGTGTATATATAAATATATATTATGAATATATATTGCCTTATTTGTCCTATGAGGTTTGTCTTTATAGCACACGGGATCCAAGCACATAGGATCCCGGCTCCTTGTTGATATGGTCTTAAACCCATAATAAATCATTAATTTATTAAACTTTTTAAAAGAATAAAATATATATCAAATTATATTCTTTTTATCCTTTCTTATTACTATAAAATAGGTTCAACAAAAAGTCAGATAATTGTTCGAATCCGATCTGAAACTAATCAGAATTTGATAAGAGATTTATGATCCGACGATCTGATAAAATATGATCCAATCCAATCTGAATCTAAACTAATAGGGTTTAGTAAGAGATTTATGATCAAATTCAATCCGACTTTTAATCAAATCAAATGTGGATATATCCTGATCCGATTCTATGTTCCTCGAACATATGGATAACAAAAATGGGGGTTCCATTTTTCTTTCTTTTTTTTTTTGGTGGTGGTGGTGGTTGGGATAGTTAATATTTAGCAACCTTAAACATGTACGAGGAGCTATAAAAAAAAAATAAATAAATAAAACTTGTACAAAGGGCATCCTTTGCTTCAAATGGCAGTGTTCTCTACAAAAGACTTGCTTTGCCGCTCTGCATTCCAAAACTGAGTTTACATATTCAGCAACTGACAGTACAGATTGAGAAGGTTTCCTTACCCAACACAGCTTGTTTGAATACATCTTCTACTAAAGGAGCTTCTGGAAAATAAACTTGCTAACCCGCGTAGATATTATCAACCAAGGTATTATCCCAACCTGCATTGGCATTTGCATTTGCACAGCATTCAGAACATGACTTAATTTATTAAACCGTTAAACCAACATATGCATTCGTAGCTTTTTGAAAGGGTCATAGATGAAATAAAATATATTTAAAGCTTGTAAGAATTTATTCTTAGCTTGTAACTCGGACAGCTGCAAGGACATTTGAATCAAGAAATTAAGGGATATCAGATGGCTATAAATCCTCTACAGCGGGGTGGTTACAGCCATCCTTGCAGCGCCAATCAGAGGACGGCACGTGGACAGGGTACCCCTCATGAATAAGTCACCAGTACCCTGTAACAGTGGTACCCCCATGTGGCTTGCCCTTAATGGCGCTGCAAGGATGGCTGTAACCATCCTGCTGTAGAGGATGCGTACCCAAAATCGGATGGTCATAATCGCATAGGAGTTTGGAGGTCATGATCCATCCAGAAGGTGTTTTGAATTAACGAGATGATGTAAAGTATGAAGTATCGAAGTCAAAAACTTTTAGGCATAAAAAGCAAAGTTTATAATTTATCATTGAGATGAAAGACTAGAGAAAACAAGATTAATCTATCTTTACCATAACATTGCCATTCATGGTATCTCCAGTTCTCCAAGACAACAGCCTCCCTGCTAAAAACAAAAATAAAAACATGAACCTGCAGTATATTTCTCAAATATTTCATTTGGCTTTGCAATCGTGAATCAGTTGAAACGTTAGATAATGTTACACATTAGTGAAATCCAAACCTAAATGGGAAGAACAAATCTCTAGCATGAATCACGAAAAAACATTCGTTTCAGGAACACCTTACCAAAGGGCTGCAGAAGTTGCTGAGATATAACAGCTACAGGAACACCCATCAACCAGAAAATCAACGCAAAATATGTACAAACCTATCAGGAGCAAGCAAGTAGTGTTCATATCCTCGGTGGAAAATACAAGCAAAAATTCTTAAAATGCATGCAGAGATACCTTTAAAATCAATAGAGCTTTCAAATATGAACCATATGACAATTTCTTTCCCTTGTTGTACAATTCTTGACCTGAAAATAGTGTGAAGACATCAGATAATCTCATTCCACATAAGAACAAAAAAAAATTCCGATGATTTCGTTCCATATTAGAACAAAAAAAAAAATCTATCTGAATAAATTTAAAATTAAAAAAACAGTGGAATGAGAACTATAACAGAATGCAATACAAATAGTAATTGATTAAGCAAGAATGAAAAGAAATGGGTAGAATAGAACAACATATTTAATGGAAGGATAGAAAGGTTCAACAAATTCTAGGGTCAGACATTTAAGGTTTCTTCACTATTCCTTCATTTCCATTTTTTCTTTTTTTTGATCAGTAAAGAGTAAGTGTATATACTAGTAATGAAAAGTAACTCTAAGAGATTTGCAAGTAAATATATCTCTCCCTCCCCTATTTACACAAAGTGTATACAAGAGGACAACTGTGTTAGTAACCTATCAACAAAACCAGCCCAAAATAGGAAGATATGAAAAGGATGTCAAATAACAACAGATCCCAGTCTTCCTTTTTGTGATATTACTATACAAAACATAATAATAATGTAAATCGTAATGCCTTTCAATGATTAGAAGATCAGAGTAGCGATTTCTAATGTTATGAATTTCTTTTTCTAGTTAAGCAACTAGTCGTTTATTCTCATGAATCATTACTGTTACCAAATCCTTTAATTCTACATAATCAAGTTTCCTTCCAGGAAATACATTCTAACATTCTTTGAACTGAAAGTTCAAGAAGTTCTCCAATGCTGATTTCAACATATCTTTGATTCTTTTTCTATTTTCCACTTGTTTTTTGGTGGTTAAACTGGTTCGTCAAAACTAAGCAAGAGCAGCATAGAGTCTTGGGGTAATATTCCTTATAAAATCCACCATAAGCAGACAATACACATGATTAACACATCTATGATAACTGTAAAGGGTTCCAGATGGGAAAGGCGTGAGCTAGAGGCATATATTGCCTTTTGTCAAGATGAGTTGAATGTGCAAGTTCCACTTCCTCCTGAATAACTCTTCTCAATCTACAACAATCATGAAGTATGGTCCATAAGTCGCCCGAGAAGATCACAGCAGTAGAGGCATCAAATTTCTAGAATCAGGGTAGTAATGCCCAAGAACCATGCAAGAGTAGTCCTTCCAGAATGCCCCAAAACTCAGCTACCACATTTGTCATTGTCTCAATTCAGGCCACAAATCCTTTGACCCAAGCTCCTGTATCATCCTAACAAGACCAACTTTCAAGAAGTCATCCGTGTTGAGCTTGTAGTGCCACTGAACATCTTGCCAGACCCTTCCCATGAGGTTGATTGTGATATGGTTGCTGCAAATTAGGTTTAGGATTCGCATTATGATTTTGGATCAGAGAATCAATGTCTTGGAAAAGATGAAAGTGTTTCTCAGCTTCCAAATGAACCAAAAGGTAGTAGTGAAAATACTGTTCCATGCTTGTTGTTGACGGTTATCAGAGTTGAAGTTTAAAAGTGTACCAACAGCCGCATTCTAATTTTTAATTAAAGAGTTCAGAGCCAGCATTGATGAATAGAAATAATCCCAAACTAATTGTGCCCCTTCAGTCCGTAATGATGTGAATTATATCTTCACCAGAGTACATCCATAAAGTGAAGTTCAAGGCCTTCCCCTTGTGATTGAATTCCATGAGTACTCCAACTCAATTTTCACCTATGGTTACATGGACTTGGCTTACAGGTGCCAACCGCAGGTATATTTCTAAATATTGCGTCCAATTGACTCCCATACTGTACGATACAGGGACTTAATTAAAAGGGCATGATTGGCAGGTGAAAGTACATGGACATATCACTGTGTACCCTGATGTTGGACGACAGGATCTTCTAGGGTATAAGAAAATTAAAGAATAAAAGGAAGGGATTAGATAATCTAAAAGAGTCATACTGTCAGAACCTTGAACGGATTGGAGTTTCACCAATCTGAAGTAAGGGTTGGTAATGGAGTCTCACCACCATCATGAAATAAGAGGAGTCTCACTTCAATAACACAAAATGTACTGAAAAGTATATTCTCATCCAATTATCCAGAACAGAAGATTACACCCTTATTTATAAAGATAATTTTCTACTTGTAATTAAACTAGAAAA
This sequence comes from Pachysandra terminalis, assembly GCA_031762675.1. Lineage (NCBI taxonomy): Eukaryota > Viridiplantae > Streptophyta > Magnoliopsida > Buxales > Buxaceae > Pachysandra > Pachysandra terminalis. Next base: position 18,897,128 of record JAUPMG010000004.1, read on the forward strand.
AGATAACCCTTATCTTAAGTTGCTCCGATGTTATCTTACCATCCCATCTTAACTTGCTTTTCCTACTCAAATTCTAACAAATAATAAGATAGTCTTAATCAAATACTACTACGATGATTTGAGCCATGGGTCTATAGGAAACTCGTGGATATGACGTACTTGGAAAGGTTCGTAAACATCATACCCCCTCACACTTTCTCACAGTTGCCTCCCTAGGTCATCGCTTTACATGCCCCAACCATCGTAACCTACTTTCCTTTATCTTATCTCCTATTAAAGATCAATACCTACACACTCTCGAATATATTCATTCCCTACCTTATCTTTCCTAGTCTCCTCACACACCCAACTCAACATCCTCATCTCAATGACACCCATCCTACAACTATGTTGCTTAATTGTTGCCCAACATTCTATATCATACATCATCGCAGGTCCAATAGCTGCCTTGAAACAATGCACTAAAATAAAAGAAAGAATACTATTCTTAACCATTTTAAGTGACACCACAATGTTAGGTGGGCGGGTCCAATGATCTAAGTACTTAACCATCATCATTGGGGTCAGCAACTCATGTCTACGAGATTTAGCAAAAGATTTACGCCGGCTGCCAACCTGACGCAACCCTCCTCCTTTACCAGGGCTTGGGGACCGGTAATGACCAAAAGATATAGCAATACACAACAACGTTGACAGAGTTTCTAAGTACTTAATCTAATAAAAAAATTGTCTGAATATATGGACATAAGTTTGAAGCATTGGACACGTCCCATAACCATATTCATGTCATGTCACACACGAGTACGGTGGATAAGGTGAATGATCTGGGTATCACAGGTTTCACTTCAATACAAACAATACCAATCTCTTAAGTGCAAGGTTTGCAACCATCAAGAAAAACTAGCATCCCAGTAACCATGCCTGCCCCAAACAGTAGGTCATCATAGAATCCAACATCATTTGTTATGCACTGTTTATTGTTATGTTGTGTTCCTGTTTCTTTACTATAAATTTATAATAGTTTTTAACAATATGGTTTTACAACTCTGGCATGAGTTGTTAAAAACCATATAGTTTTTAACAATATGGTTTTTCTAACAATCCACAACTATACTATCGCAATTCTGGAACAGTTGCTGTCTCGCAGCCTTGAAACAAACTATCATAGGTATAAAACAACAATTGTTTTCTAATTTCTACGTAGATAGAAAATCTTATCACCGTGTTGGTGGAAATAAAACAAAACCAAATCTTATTTCTGAAAATCTATGAAACAAACTATCATAGATTTTCAATAGATCTCAGGACCTATTTCTGCAGAAGAAAAATAATATCAAACAATGCTCCACATGCTCTTCAAGTGTCCCACTATAGACCATCTCACTAATAAACAACTTATAGCATCAAGATATACCACCAGATGCCACTTCAGTGATGTATAATTCTTAATGTAACATACTAATATATATTTTTTTTTTTGTTTGCGAACCCTAATGTATACATACTTTTTTGAAGTTCCCTCTCCTTAGCTGCTGCCATTCTTTTAAGTTTTGCAGCTTGTGCAAATGTTGATGGGCTGCAAACACAACAAAAATAGAACTCTTTGTTATATTTAATAGGTGTCAAAAAAAAAAAAAGCATTTCTTTTTTATTTTTCAATTTTCATTTTTCTGTTGCCACCAGGATTAAGATCAAGCTAATTGCTTAAGATTATATGTTCCTTCTTTTTGTGCCTGAAAAATGAATACCATTCTTGTGGAGTTATAGTAGGGAAGCGGGAACCAGTATCTTTCTTCAATTTGGGAGGATTCACCAAAACAAAAAAATGGTTATTCTCTATATTTAAGACCTAAGAAGAGTCAAGGTCAATGAGCCATGGCATTTGTAATATGCAACTGTGAGTTGAAAGAATGATGATCAAAATACATGCTGTCTGTCGGTCTATGAAATGAATCCTAGTGTAAGTTCAGGAGTGAATGAGGTTGATTTATATATCTTGTAATTAATTTGAAAAGTAAAATAATGTCTGTTTTAGAATTAGTGAACCAAGTGTGGGAAAGATGTGTTTCCTTCTTTTCATCATTTATTTTGATATTCAAAATAAAAATAGGACACTATTCAAAATAAAAATAGGACGCTATTCATAGGTTGTTTAGATTTTGAAAGAGGAAATTCATAGAGTACTAGTCTATTTTGAATTTATAAATTGAAGTTGAAATTTTAGTTAAAAAGGGCTTTTCCAATCAAAAATCAACGGGAAAAAAAAATGATGAATCTGATGAGTCCAGTGGATCCACAAAATCGTCCACTAGTTCTACTCAGTATTTGAGAATTGGCACAACTAGTTTTAGAAAAAAAGTGAATACTTCAAATTTGTCATTGGCCACACACTCCTATACATGAAAAGATTTCTCAATAAAATATTAGAACAGATTGATCATGAAACACAAATTCCTCTGTGAGAAGCATCAATTTGAAGAAAAGAGCCATGCAATGTTATTTAAAATGTCATAGATACTAAAATGAGAAACCATATATTTGTAACTTTTCATGGTGAGAAAAATAGCACATTCTAGTTTAACATGATGCTACTTCAACTGAGGAAATAAATAGAGTCTAAATGAGTCATTTGAATAACTCACTTGGACAAGGAGCTCGCCTCTTTCAAGAGTAGCCTTATTTCTTCACGCAATTGGATTTCTTCAGCACTCCTTGATCCCCTCTAAAAAGAAAAGCACAAAACCAATGTAAGAATGTTTTTTTTTTTTTTCAAAAAAGGGCATCAGTAGGGCATTGATGGATAGGATAAAAATAATTGTATGAGAGTTTAAAGATATTTCTTTGTCAAAAACAATTTCCAGGTTTCTCTTGCATACTTGAAAGGAAAAAAAATCATCTTTTTTACAGTCATCAAATATAATGCATCCAATATTAGCGATGCTTTACTACCATTTTCTTTTCAGTCAAAGTAAATAAAGTTGCATAGGTTTGGAGTTAGAGATGTATGGAGTGGGTCTTGTGGTGGGGGACACGGGTTAGCTCAACTGACAGGTTCTCCAGCTCAGCAACTGGAGGTCCCAGGTTCAAGCCCCCGGGCTTACCTGATATATGGTGCTTGTGGGTGGGGTCATGTATCCGGGGTTTACCCCGACCCCAGTAAGTGGGGTCGGAGGTTCCACTTTACCAACAAAAAAGGACTTCATTAATTTTTTTTCCTTTTTAATCCTAAAACACCTTAGATATCTTCTTTACAATATTCCTTTTAACCATTACAATAAAAAACGAATCACTGCCCTAAAAAGTCTAAAAAATCTAAACTAAATTCTTCATAGTATTCCCCAGGTGTCCACCTCTCAAATCGGTTCATAACACGATAATGCTATTGCTGCTTGTCACCAACATCAACACTTCTCAACCCTATTTACATTTTTCTCGTAAATAAATAAATAAATATCCCAAAGATGCCTGCTAAAAACTGTAAGAAGATATAGAGATTCAAATTTAAGAACATGGATATATCACTAAACAATTCACTGACTATTTGACAGAAATTAAAATGGATATCTTCATATGGATATAACCATGGAATGCAAATCAAACGAACAAAATCAAAAATCAAAAATTCTTGCCAAGTTTCACATCTTTGATGAGAGATTGTTCAACAGAACTGAGCTTCGCTACGAAAATAAAAAATAAAATTCACATATTCTAAGAAGCATAACCCTAACAATAAACCACAGTATAACTACAATTCAGCCGGATTATCCTCTTGAAGTAGTGGGAAGCTAGGTTATTGGAGCCTAAATCCATCAACTAGTAAAGGATCTTCACAGAATGGAATTCCGAGAATACGAATGGAGGATCGTTTATTCAAATACCTTCCGTAGGTGTTCTACACCGCTAGTTAGGAGTTGCAGAACAACGACGATCAGAAAGATCAAAGGAGCTGCGAGAGAGCCTCTACCATTCATGGTTTCTTCCATGCTTCTGTTTCCGCTTACGAGGAAGTCGGATTTCGCAAGTTCACGATACTTCTAAAGAAGTTGCTGTTTTCTCTATTTAAAAAAAATAATAATAAAATAAAAAATTAAAACAATCCTTTCTTCAGGCCTCGTAGGCTTGATTGTCGGTTCGGTTTAAACTGACTGATCCAAACCGCCTTTGGTTTGGTTTGAGTTGGGATTGTAGAGATATGGTTTGGTTATGGTTTAGAAAAAATCAAACTGAATTAGTTTGATCCGGTTTTGGGTTGAATCCCCGGTTAGACTGAACCAACCCAAAACCCAAATCAAATTGAACTATATAATTTTTTAGATTTATAGACCATTTTTATGAAACTTAAAACTTGTGTAAGAGAAATTGGGTTTTCTCTTCACGCTTTAATCTTCAACGAACTAGCAATAGAACATCTTCTCCGATCGTTTCTGCTTCCTCGTCTTCTTCGACCATCGTGCAAATCCAAGCCTTATATTTGGATCATAAAAGGTGAGGCTTTTGTAACCATGTGAGTGTTTTTACCCCTCATTTTTTCTCGTAATCATAAATTTTCTTATGGATAATCGACTACTCGTTCTCTTAGTTTCCTCTTTATGTTTTATTTCCTTTTTTCTTTATTCAATTATTTGTTTGATTCAATGTTTTCACAAACAAATCTATTAGGGTTTTTTTTTTGGATTTCTTTATTGCAGAATGTGGGTAGTCTAACTAAGGTTTCAACTATTATATATATATATATATATCTTAGTGACAAATTTTTCTTTCCATTTTATTTTTTATTTTTTTTCTTTCCATACTTTAATGCAGATTACTAAATCTAACCCGAACCGAAACATCAATTCAGTTTGGTTTGGTTTTAGGTTATTACAATTCAATTCGGTTTGGTTTGTGGCTTTACCATTTTGGTTTGGAATTCGATTTGGTTTGGTTTTAGGTTAGCATTGTATATTTCGGTTTGGTCTTGGGTTGAGGTCAACTCGAACCAAATTGAACAGAGTTGCACCCCTACTCAAAACTAAGGTCCAGGGACAATATATTTACATTCCCCATAAATTACACGTGTGAGCTCTAAATGGCAATTACCAATCTATTGGGCCGCGTCAAAATGATAACCCCCTTTCTCTGATCTGCAATGTTCTTATCATGCAAGAGTTGCTTTTCTATTAAGCCACATCTTTAGAAGGTGGAATAGTCATTTATTGTCAGACCAACCACCTTGAAATGGTCAATTCGTCAATGGGCTAGTCTCCCTCAAAGGACATGGATATGGGTTTGTTTCCCTCAAAAGATTTGATGAAAAAGCTTTTAGACTTTGAAGGAATTCCTGCAAGAAAGGCTTTTGAAGTAAAATATACATTCTATATCTCGAGGAAAATGCCCTCAGATGGCATCTCTTTATACAGACTATGTAATTGTAGTGACTCGGACCCAACTGGGATAATTATAGATTAAACCCAATTAATCTATTAATTATACATAGGAATTTTATGAAAGACACCTAGTAGGATTGGACTAAGTGACAATTAGGAAAAATAAAAGGGAAATGGCCTAATTAATTATGAATTAGTTAAAGGGCTTGACCTTTTATCTATTCGGACTAAAACCTTGTAGAAATCGAATTGGGCCCAAAACCCAATTAAAAGTCAATTAGGACTTAAACAGGTAATTACAATTTAATGAAGGGTTAATTAAGAAAATAAACAATTAATTAAACCCTATGATTGATTCTTGAATGTTTGAAATTTGAATTCAAACAAATCAAATTGGATAGAGTTCAAGTTAGCTAAGGGACCTAGAAGCTAGGAGAAGGAGAGAGAAGGGATTCTTTAGCCTTGGACGTCCAAAACAACAAAGAAGAAGAAGAAGTTCAGGTTTTAGGATTTGCAGAAAAACTAGAAAAGATGAGGAGACCTAGAGGAAAGAAGGAAAAAGAAGAACGTGAAGAAAATAAGAGGAAAGCGTATTGTAGGAAGAAAAGAGCTAGAAAATTCGAGTGGTTTAGAGACCCAGAAAACGAAGTAGGGATTCCTGTGTTTCGACGGTAATTTCCTTTATGAATGACTTCAATGCTATACATATAGGAAGGGTTGTATGATTTGCATGTTAGATCTAAATCTAGAGAAAATGGTAGGACTGATGCTATTATGTTGTTTCATATGATCCATGGTGTTGCTGTGTTTACTATGTTACTTTGTATTTTCAAGATCCATGTTCGTATTTTTAGATCTATAGTTGATTATCTGTTAAGTACATGTTTAGATCTGTGAGAATGAACTAGTTTTATGTGATTGTTGTTTGGAATTTATGTGTAGGCTTTAGAGACTGATTTGTGATGATTAACATATTAGAAATCACTAAGTTTGAGTAGATGCACGAAGCCCTAGAAGAAACCCATAAAATGGCTGAATTTGTACGTTCGGTAGTAGTCTCGGCAGCTACCGAGCAACTACCGAAATTGCCCAAAACAGTGTGTTCTCTGGACATGCTATCGAGCTTCTCGGTAGGATATTCAGCAGCTACCGAGTAGCTACCGAAATCACTAAAAACTGTGTGCTCTTTGGACCAGCTACCGAGCCCTTCGATAGCTATTGGGCAACTACCGAGGTCCAATGAACCTCAAATTTTATGAGGGTGATCCTCATTGAGTTGTGCACATGCCTGTATAAATAGTTTGTGTGCAAAAGGTCTAAAATTGGACGAATCATAAAAAGTGTAGGAGTAGGTCCAAAACTCAAGATTATCGGACTGATTGGAATGGTATACGGTGTTATCAACTCAAAGGTTTTGGATAGGGTCTTAGGACCTCAATATAAGATTAGTATGGTAAGAATTGGTCATGTAGGACTAGATTGGGTGATTAGTGTTTTTAGCATCCAATGTTGACCTAGGTTTGATTTGGGTTGACTTCTGTATAACTTATGTTTGAATTTGATGATGTTGACTTGAATGACTGATTGAGGGTACTGTGCGTATCCAAGACTGTGTATGATGTTTGTGTTGATTGACTTGAAATTATGTTGTGGATAGGTGAGCTTCCACCGTGGGTGAAAGTCCCTAAAGGAAATGTTTGGTATGGGTGTATTCCACCATGAGTGAGTCCCTAAAGGAAGGTCTGGTTACAAGTGTGTTTCCACCGTAGGTGCAAGTCTCTAAACGGAATGTGAGTATACTGGTGTATTCCATCGTGGGTGCAAGTCCCTAAAAGAAAGGATTACTGATACATGTGTGTTTCCACCGTGGGTGCGAGTCCCTAAAGGAATGGATAGGTGGCTTCCTCCGTGGGTGAAAGTCCCTAAAAGTACAACGTGTTACTGGTGTATTCCACCGTGAATGAAAGTCTCTTAAGGAATATGAATGGTGTTTCTATCGTGGGTGCAAGTCCCTAAAATGATTGGTCGTATGGTCGTGAGTTGGAATGAGCATGTGACTGGGTGAGGCCTGGTGACACCCTGCATTGCATTGCATCTCATTTCACTCCATGTTTGCAACATACCTTGCATTGTGTTTGACTTGGCTGTGTTGCATATACGTTATGACTTCTTGATTGTGAATGTGATTTTGATTGGGTCGCATTGAACGTAGCAAGGTAGAACCTTGTGGTTACAGGTGTGTTTCTGCTATAGGTGAAAGTCCCTAAAGAAAAGGATTGTACAGGTGGCTTCCTCCGTGGGTGAAAGTCCCTAAAATAATGGTTGTGTTGTTTGCTTGTGAACATAGTGTAACTATGTATATGATTATGTGCTTGTTTATGTGGTTTAGGGTGTACTTCCACCGTGGGTGCAGGTCTCTAAAGGAATGGTATAGGAGACTTCCTCCATGGGTGCAAGTCCTTAAGGGAATGGTTATGTGCAAGATATGTGGTACGTGTTTATGTGGTTACTTGGCTGTAGCATGGTGGGACCATGTCGTATATGTTTATATGTTGATTGGCCTTAGCATGGTGGGACCATGTGGTGCTTGTTGTGAAACATAGTTAGACTATGTGACTGTTGTGATCTTAATGTTGTGTAACATGGTAGGACCGTGTGTATACTTGTATGATTGTTTGTTTGGAACATGGTGGAACCATGTGAAAATTGCTTGAACATGATGAGATCATGTGGGTAATCTTAACATAGTGGGACTATGGGAATTATGAACTATTGATGATTATAATTTGATATGGTATGGTTTTCATGTGAACTGTGATTTTACATGATGAATGTAATATTCATGCTAGTATATGAAATATAGTATGATGACATGATTAATACACATATGACTGTGATAGTATATGTTGGGTGAAATGCATGAAATGAACTATATTGATTTACATGCATAAAAGTAGATATTGTAGTCTCGTAGGATTTCTCTACTAGGCTTCGGTTGATCCTTATCTCTACAGGTCATCTGCTCGTTTGACGTACCTATTTGGAGAAGAGATCCCTTCGATTTTCAGTACTTGACTTTCATGATGGTGTACTCATGGTTTTTGATTACATTGGTTTGACCATGTTTGGGCAGTGAACTGTAATAGGAATTATTTTAGTTTATTTTATTTGGATTGTGGGTTGTCAGCTCAACATATTTTTAGTTGGGCTATGCTATGGCTTTAATTCTGATAGGCTTCCGCTAGTAATTATTTCGCTGAGACTCTGATTCAACCAGGTAAGGGTTGATGTTGTGGCTGTTTATCCGTATCCACGTGATGGGTTCGAAGATCCTTGGAATCCTCGAGATTCCATATCTCGGATTTCGGGCACGACAAGTGATACCTATTATTGCACTTTATTTAAAAAAAAAATTTGGATGAAACACACACACACAGATATATATATATGGTTTCTCTGAGTCTTATTCAACGTCACTCAGATTGGTTGCTTTATCTAGAACCATTAGAGGTTTTATGAAAATTTTCCCTCGTAAGGATTATGATCATGAAAACGAGATTATATGCAAAAGGTTTTAGATCTAAGGTATTTTTGTTCTTGTAACTCGATTAGTTTTGTTCGGTTTTGGGATATGGTTTAGAAAAAATCAAACTGAATTAGTTTGGTTCGGTTTTGGGTTGAATCCTCGGCTAAACCGAACCAACCCAAAACCCAAATCGAATTGAACCGAATTTAATTAATACTACATGTTTATATACCATATATTATTTTATATTTATAGACCATTTTTATGAAACTTAAAGGTTGTGTAAGAGAAATTGGGTTTTCTCTTCACGCTTTAGTCTTCAACGAGCAAGCAACAAAACATCTTCTCTAACCATTTCTGCTTCCTCATCTTTCCTGACGGTCATCTTCCCCGACCATAGTGCAAATCCAAGCCTCATATTTAGATCAGAGAAGGAAAGGCCTTTGTAACCATGTGAGTGTTTTTACCCCTCATTTTTTTTACTTTCTAAAATCAATAATTTTCTTATGGATAATCGAGTACTCATTCTCTTTATGTTTTATTTCCATCTTTCTTTATTCAATTATTTGTTTGATTCAATGTTTTCATAAACAAATCTATTAGGTTTTCTTTTTTTGGGTTTCTTTATTGCACGAGGTGGGTAGGGTAGTCTAACTAAGGTTTTAACTAATTTTTTTTTTATATATATATTTTAGTGACAAATTTTTATTTCCATCTTATTTTATTTTTTTCTTTCCATACTTTAATGCATATTACTCAATCTAACCCGTACCAAATCGAACCGAAACATCAATTCGATTTGGTTTGGTTTTAGGTTATTACAATTTAATTCGGTTTGGTTTATGGGTTTATCATTTTGGTTTGGAATTCAGTTTGGATTGGTTTTGGGTTCGCATTGTTAGATTTCGGTTTGGTCTTGGGTTGAGGTCAACTCGAACCAAATTGAACCGAGTTGCACCCCTACTCAAAACTCAGGTTCAGGGGCAATACATTTACCTTCCCTATAAATTACACATGTGAGCTCTAAATGACATTCACCAATCTATTGGGGTGCATCAAAATGATAACCCCTTTCTCTGATCAAATTTGCAACGTTCGTATCTTGCAAGAGTTGCTTCTCTATTAAGAAACCACATCTTTAGAAGGTGGAATAGTCATTTTTTGTCAGACCAACCAATTCAAAATGGTCAATTCATCAATGGACTAGTCTCCCTCAAAGGACATGAATATGGGTTTGTTTCCCTCAAAAGATTTGGTGAAAAAGCTTTTAGACTTCGAAGGAATTCCTGCAAGAAAGGCTTTTGAAAAAAAATATACATTATATATCTCGAGGAGAACGCCCTCATATGGCATCTCTCTATACAGACTATGTGATACCTATTATTGTACTTTATTTAAAGAAAAAAATTGAGTGAAGGACGTTTATATGTGGTTTCCCCGAGTCTTATTCAACATCACTTGGATTGGTTGCTCGATCCAGAACCATGAGGGGGTTTATGAAAAATTTTCCCTCGTAAGGATTATGATCTTGAAAACGAGACTACATGCAAAAGGTTTTAGATCTAAGGTATTTTTGTTCATGTAACTCAACTGGATTGCCCCCTTGTAAGATGTAATAGTTGCTCTGGTTTCTCTCAAAGGAATAAAAATTAACATACCAAAAAGAGTTCCCTAAAAAAAAATGGATTGAAGCATGTACGTTGTGTACCTCGAGTAGGGGCAGAGCCACATAGGGGCGAAGGGGCAATTACCCCCTCAAATTTCTTAGAATTTCAAATTTAGCTATTATTTTTTATAATATATTATAAATTGCTCCGTCTCAAAAGTTTTTTCCCCTATAAATTTTTTCTTCTCCTAAGTTTTCAACTTTTTTTTTATAAATTTGAATTTAATCTATTATTTTGTTAGTAGATTACAAATTGCCCCCTCTCAATTTTTTTTGGCCCTGCTAAGAAATTTTTATTACCCCTAAAACCTTTATATATAAGTAAGTGTTCTGCTTACAGAGTTTTTGTCCTTTTAAAAAATTTGACTCTATAGTCTCTCCCAAACTCAGTCAGGAGACTTACGACAACTTCTCGACGTTGCGACGATGACTCAGTGACGGGAACGAATCATCGAAGTGGTTCATTGGTTTTTTTACTCGACTTGCTACTTGCTTGTGACTCCTCACCCTTCAATCTGAAAGTTGTTCAGAGACATATTTATTCTGATATTCTAAATTTCGGGTTTAAATTCAAACAAATTTGATATAATTGTCTTCTACTTCTTGTTCCCAAGATTGCCATTAGGGATTCGATATGATAAGTTCAATCTTTCATGATTAATCTCTTAGTGACCGGTTTATATCATTTCAATTTTGATAATTTATTCTCAAAGTTTTCTTATTTTCTAGCAATTTGATAAGGTTTTTGCATTCATATTGGAAGAGAATCACATGAAGAAGTTTACTACCTAAAAAAGTTGGAATACTTGGCGATTGGTCATTGTTTTTTGGATGCTAAATGTCTAATGAAAATGTATGCCAATAGAGATGGTTTGTCTGTTTGTGCATTCTTCACCTATAATAAGACACTGTATTATCAATTTTGGGATGTCAATTGGCTCGATCTAAACTGAAATAACCAAATCGAAAAAAAAAACCGTTTGGTTTGATTTTTATTTATTTTTTAATTTTGTTTAGTTATCATTTGAAAAATGAAAAACTGAATAATTTGGTTCAATTTTCGATTAAGGCTTCGATTAAACTGAACTAGCCGCCCACCTGAAAGAAAGGGAAAGCCCTCTTGTAACCGAATTTAACTTAAATAATAAAATAAATATCTAAACCAAATCTTGCCCCCTAGAATAGAATCCTGGCTCTGCCCCTGACCTTGAGGAACTCCTTTATTCAAAGGTCCTTGTACTAATCCTTAGAGATTTTTACATGATGAAAAAACCTATATATATATATATATTACTAAGTGGGAATTTTACTTTCTTATGAATGGAGGGATAAGAATAACAACGTTGCTTTGGATATATGTCCATGCATGTTACACGTGGTATTGATTCACGGTCTTTTGAATCCAAGACAACCCATTATAGAGAATGGTCATTTATGATCAAATGATTCAATACATGACCCCTGAAAATTACTTTCGTATGTTGATTATGCGTAAACTATCGATGTGCATTTTGCATGGGAGATATTTTCATACAACTCTCTAGTCATAGGTCTTGTTGATACCTGTCCTGGTCAAGAGAATATATTTTATAATATTTTTTCTATAGATAGTGGAAGGTGCACTCGAAAACAGACACACATAGAACAACATCAGACACATACATAACACGCATGAAAAGTAATAATATATCACATGATCTTTTGAGAAGCAAATTATATAAAGAGATTATCGTCCCTCAAATATTATACTGAGATTCCCTCACTATGTAGTATGAATTCTTGTCTGCATTCCCAAGACATCATCTTATTCTCTTGTTTTTTTTTCTCTCTATCAACTATTTCCCTCGATAGAACGATTGTGCGACCATTTAAGTGATGCGATTGTATTTGTTAACTCTTATTCGAATATTTGAGCTATTATTTGTGATAATTTCTACATCACCTCTATTACTATTATAATTATTTTATAAATACATGGCTGTTAGTAAAATGAAGTGTAGTTGTCACCAAGATGAATTGTAAGTGTTAGAATTTATCTCTACGTTAATCTATTTATATCTCTTTATGACATATCCGTTGCGTTGTTATAAGGGTGTAATTCAGTCAATTTGGTTGGATCTAGTAGTCAAACTTAAACCAAATCGAATTATATTTCACTAAACCTAAGCGAATCCCTTCTGTATGATAATGACAACAACTCACTTTTAAATTGCTTCATTTAAAATTGTTTTTCGTAAGTACATATCAAACGCACGCTTTTAGGGCCAAAAATATTCTTAGGCTGCGTTTGTCCTGATTTGTGCTTTTGGATAAACACTTATTGGATAAGTGGCTCAATGGGAGTACTTATCCACAACAACAATAAACTATAAACTGTTTACTTGAAGAAAATAGAGTTTGGTAAATACAATTATTCAAGTGCTTATGAAAGTTTAGGGATAAGCATAGGTATTATGAAAATATTATTAAAGTTTAGGAATAACATTTATTTAAGAGGTTATGAAAGTTTAAGGGTATAATAAGTATTATAAAAATAGACTAAAGTTTAGAAATAAGTTTCCGCATAAATGATAAGAGAAACTGTTCTCCACCACCGCTTCTCTTTATGGGTAAACACTTATCCATTAGGTGTTACCAAATACACTTTTAATTTTAAAAAGTACTTTAATAAACTATAAGCTCAATAAACACTTATATAAGCCTGGCCAAACATAACCCTAATATCCAAAGAAACAACGCTGTTCTAATTCGAAGCCAGGTAAACTTTTAAAATATAAAAAAAAATCTATTCATTTATATTATGTATATTAGCGGGTGGCACGTGCAATACTTTTACATTCATAAATATCTAGTATGTGTTAATTAATTTTTTCCCATATAATTTTTTTATAACTAAAATATGGTGAAAACGATTATTTTGAAAACTTAAGTATTATCTTCTAGAATAAATCAAAAGACAATATTATCTCTAATTATATTAAATATTTTATTATATTAAAGATTAATTTTGAAAGATTTCTTAATACGCTTTACAACATACCCTTTCCTTTTTTCTTTTTTTTTTTTTGTGAAAAGTGAACAGTGAAAAGGTTCTATATACTACCTACACATAGAGCTGGTAATTTTTGTTTCGATTCGCTTACCCGATCGAATCTAACTTGATTAAACATGTTAGAATTAACCTGATTATTAATTGGGTTGGGTTTGGTTTTCTACAAAACTGCCTAAATATAATAGGAATAAATTTTGATCAAAAGTTTTTCTTCTGTTTTTGGTCAAAAGTGAACAGTGAAAAAGTTCTATATACTACCTACACATAGAGTTCGAAATCTTTGATCTGATTCGATAACCCGATTAAACGGGTTGGAATTGGCCTGTTTATTAATTGGGTTGAGTTTTGGATTTTACAAACCTGTCTAAAAATGGATCAATTTGAATCCAATCCGTCAACCCATTGGGCATCCATTTAAGTGATTTTCAATAAATTTATAATTATTTTTAAAATTTATTTTATTATTTATAAGTATTTTAAAACTTTTTTATAAGTTAAAAATATAATTTTTTTAAATAAAAATTATATATAATATTTTTATAATATCTATTAAAATTTAATATGTTAAATAAAATTATATTTGATCATAATTTAAAATTAATTAAAAAATAAACAGATTAGACCCATTTATTAACGGGCTGGATTCAGTTACATGATTTCCGATCCCTTTACAAACCGGGTCAGGCTAGGCCCAATCCATTTAAACCCAAACCTGCTTACAAATCGACCCGAACCGTTGCCAGCTCTACCTACATGGCTACGTAGAAACTCATAGAAGCTGAGCTACATTGGGCATTATAAGATCCTAAGAGGGGTAAAGTTGGTAGAAAAAAAATATCGACGTGGTAGTCAAATGTACATTGGTCCCATTTAGAGTAGGCAGCAAGTTGGGCCCACATTTGTTCAGTCGGTAGATAGAGGGGAAAAGGGAAAGAGAACAAACACAAGGAAAACACAAAGGAAGAAACGAAGCAAAACGTAAAACGTATAAGTAGAAGAGCAAATAAGGTGAAAGGACACGGATCGCTGACGTGTTGAAGGATTTTTCAAATCCCGCGCAAACCCGGATTTCATTTCGTTCGTGATTGAATTTTAATTTCCCTCACCCTTCATATCTACCTTTCGGCCTTTACGCATATACCCCACCAAGCAAAGCTTTTCGTCCTCTCTCTCTCTCCTTCGAAGGAAACCCTAACCCTAAAGGTAACTCGTTCTCACCACTCAGCTATCTCCAACCGATTATCACCGATTTTCGGCGAATTTTTCATCGACCTGACTGTTTTTCTGCAGTATTCACCATGAAAGGAGCAAAATCGAAGAACGATATCAAAAAGACGGACAGCAAGTAAGTCTTCTTCAGCTTCCTTGATATTTTTGCAGATGAAATCTTGGAAAATAATTTTATTGTTTTTTTGGTAGCTTTTTGGATCTGTATGTGACGAAATAATCGGTAGTTTTATTGATTCTTTATTCTGTTTTTCTGAATTTTTAGGCTTTCTGTAAAGAGGAAAGGTGCCGTGGCCGATAGAGCCGGAAAGAAACCGGCTAAGAAGGAGAAGCCTGCAAAGGATCCTAACAAGCCTAAAAGGCCTGCAAGTGCTTTCTTCGTTTTCATGTATAAATTTTCATCTCAGCCTGTATTAGATCTACTATTTCGAGTCTTTCATTGAATTTGTTTTTGATCTCGTTCTCTGTTATTTCCGGATCTAATCCTTTTTACTCTAAATGAAGGGAGGAGTTTAGGAAACAGTACAAGGAGAAGCATCCTAACAACAAATCTGTCTCCGTCGTAAGTGATTCAATTCGATAGTTCTGCGGAAATTTTTTTTGTCATCGATTTCCTTGGAGGTTGAGATTGTGTTTATTCATATTCATTGAAAAAATTCATCTAAAAAGCAAAAGCAATCTATTAGGTTGGAAAAGCTGGAGGAGATAAATGGAAATCTTTGTCAGACGCTGTAAGTAATTTGCAAAAATAATAGTTTCTCGTTATAAAATTTCTTTACACCCCGAAACTAATAAAATTTGTATATCTTAAAATTTCAGGAAAAAGCTCCGTACGTAGCAAAGGCGGAGAAAAGGAAGGTTGAATACACCAAAACCTTGCAGGCTTACAACAAGAAACAGGTATAGAAGCTACGGCGGGTATCTTCATTTGGCTAATAATTTGTTTTACTCGAAATGGTATTGATAAATAATTTTACAGGCTGAAGGAGCACACGCGGACGAGGAAGAATCTGACAAGTCCAAGTCCGAGGTGAACGATGAGGACGACGAAGAGGATGAGAGCGGCGAGGTCAGTTGAAAATTTGATCTGTTCTTTTTTTTTTTCTTTCAAAATCTTAAATTTAATTAAATTAATAAATCATTCTTTTAGTCAGATTTGATCCATTGGAAGTAATTTAATTAGGAACATTTTTTTTCTTCTTGTAGGAGGATGATGACGAGTAAAGACGAAGTGATAAGATGCAAATGGAATAGTTTGTAGGATTTCTTCGTGAAAAAAAAAGATGTTCTTTGTTTTTTTTTTCCCTTGTTAATTGTCTTCTAAAAAAAGAACGAGTTTCTGGAAGTGTCCGGAAGCTTACATCAATCGTGTACTTACCATGCTTAATGTTCTAATGATTCAGCTAGGACTTTTTTTTTTCCTGATCTTTCTCGTTATGCATTCTCTTGAACAAATTCCTCTCTTGTCGTGATATTGGCTGTTTGTTTTTTCTTTTGATTTTAAAGAAAATCCATAGTCAAAATCATCTAAAACTTCTTTCTCGTCGTTTCTAATATGCCGAACAAGTTCGTTGCTGGTGCTTTGGAGAATTGAAATATAGATGGGAGCGAATCTTTCCAAGTTTGCTTGTGATTTGTATGTATTGTTGATCCCCAAAATTCGTTAACAAACAAGATTAATTACACTAACTCAAGATGACAGATGTAAATACTTGAGATATTAGCCAAAAGGGTACAGTGGAATTGGATTTTTCTCCTGCACTCGCCTAAACTTTGGTAGGTATTCCGGTACGAGGTTTTTTATATGCAAAATAAAATTAATGAGAACGAGGAGAAGGAATCAAAAACCTAAAGAATGATTTCAGACAAGGTTTTTTATATGCAAACTAAAATTAATGAGAACGAGGAGAAGGAATCAAAAACGTAAAGAATGATTTCAGAGTACAAATACAGAGGAATTGTGAAGTAAGAGGTTCTAGGTTTTCTTTGTGAATCTTAAATTGTTTCAAAAGTTTCTTTTGTCTAATGGGAGTGAGGGCTTTTAAAGCCAAATATTTTGGAAAAGGCTAGTGGTAAGCGAACATGATAAAATGTTTTCACGTCTTTTCCCATGTGTTGAGTGTTACCTGGCACTTCATATAGGTGTGCAAGCAATTTTTGCTTGTGTTTAATCTCATTGATATGATATTTGCTTATGTGGGCTAGGTCGATTATTGAGTAACCGATATGTGTTTGATGGGACGTTTTTTTTGGGTTACTATTTCTTTAGGTATTTCGTTATGTTATTCTTGCGTGAGGTTCCATAGGGAATAACTCCCTAAGTTGGGTGATTATAACATAATTGTGAGTATAGTGCTTCACAATATCAAGTTAAGTCATTACTCAATGTTGCATTACAACTCGACTTGCGATCTTGGGTGTTCTTACACCTGAGATGTATTAACCTCGAAGTAGTTCTCTTCATTTAGGACTTGGGAGTGTAAGACAATGTCTTTATTGTTAAATGATGTTATCGTTTCTCGGATAACCTTTTAGCATGTGAGGGTTTCTAAAATGATGCGGATCTCGCCACGAGAGTCGAGTCGAGGTTATCAACTTGATGACGAATTGCTCATCTCGAGGTGGGTTAGCCCACTGTGGTGTCTTTTAAGAGTGGTCGAAACCACATGGCACTTGTGTGGAATCACAGGGTTATCACACGGTGTTGAAATCAATGTGAGATCATGAAGTCACATTATGACTTTGAGATAGGATTGAAAAGTCGCTATCAAATTTTTGGGTTGGACTGAAGAGTCTATCCATCCTCGGGATAAGATCATAGGGTCTCCATCTTATCTCGGGATTACATCATAAAAAGTCTTTACCCTATCTTCGATTAAGATCAAATTCATTATTCGTTGTTAGGATTAGATCATGAAGTCTTTATTAGTATGTGGAATGAGATCATATTGTCTCTAACCGGTTTTGGGGTTAGATCATTAAGTTCTTACCTAGACTCGATATATGATCAAATCGTCTCTATTCGGTATTAGGATTATATCATTAAGTCTATTCGAATTCGGAGTAGGATCACAAGGTCTTTGTCTGGTGTTGGGATTAGATCATTAAGTCTATCTGAACTCAGAGTAGGATCACAAGGTCTCTATCTAGTGTCGGGATTAGATCATCAAGTCTATATCAAGTCTATCCAGACTCGGATTAGGATCATAATGTCCTTATTCGTCTTTGATGATGCGGCTTTGAGATTGATTCCTGTAAGGAAATGCTCTTGAGATTGCAGTGTCCTTCTAGTTTGTGCATACCTTGCTGAAGACATGTCTCGGGGAGACTTTGAGGCAGGGGTATGAAGTGTAATATTTGGGGCAAGTGCCAGGTGGCTTCATCTTATTGGTTAAATTTGAAATATCAAATTTGGGAGTCATCAGTACCAAAACGTGTGATTGGCCCTCAAAGTGAGTGGTCTATTACTTATGAAATTGATTGCATAAAGAAAAGAATCAGTTTTGATGGATCCAGAGTTCGAGTTATAATCAGTTGGTGAGCTTGGACAAAAAACTTTCGCACACCAAAACCTGCCTGAAGAACTGGAATCGGAATAGCATTTATTCACCAACAACTCCTCGCCACCAAGAGAGAGATCGAACATATTCTTCACTCCCCGGATTTGGCGAATCTATAGAACCAAATTTGTGAGAAACGTTGCAACAAAAATACCAAGTCTTACGCCGACAACAAGACATTTTTGGAGACAAAAATCTAGACTTCAATGAATTCAAAAAGGGTATCAAAAGACAACATTTTTTCACATCAGCACCGTTTTTTGTCGTCGGCGCAATCAGATTGATCAGTTGAAGCTAATGGATGGTTCAATTCTTACATCACGATCTCACATCGGGGAGGCATTCTTGTCACACTTCAAAGACCGATATCAGGCTTATCAGCATACTATCACACAGGACCCATCTTCATTTCTAAACTCCCCATTCCGAGAGTCACTTAGAATGAGAATGAAGTGCTCGCAGAACAACCATCGGAAGATGAATTACGCCAAGCAGTTTTTCAGTTAGGAGCTCATAAAGCCCCAGGGCTGGATGGCTTCCAGGCCTTATTCTATCAAACATATTGGGATACGATTAAAGAAAAGGTGCTCGACATGGATCATCACTTCTTCAATTCAGGTCATTTCTCTCTTCTAAACATAACGTACATTGTTCTCATTCCTAAGAAAGACTTTCCAACTAAACTTACAGTCTTTTGACCTATAAGTTTATGCACGGTGGCGTGTAAGATCATATAAAAAATTGTGGTTAATCGAATGCGTTGTCACGAACCAAACTAGTAAATCTCAATTATGAGATTTCAAGCCAAATTCGTAACTCTCACCCCAAATAAAACTTGGGAGTGGATAAACAATATCTAACTAAAGTTGTTAAATCGTAAAGGAATTTACATAAAATAAAGTTATGAAAAATTAGTATACTTAGAATAATATTCATTACAATAACCTTCAAACAAAAGCAGCGGAAATCTACACTAGTCTAATGCTTCAAATCAATTCCTAATAACTAACGAAATTCAACTAAATAAAAGTTATAGCGAATAAACCCTACTACAGGTTCTAGTAAAAATATTGAATACAATCCTAGTAATGATTAATGTCTATATGAAACCAAACATCATAATATCAAGGTTATTCTAGAAGATTATATTAAAGAGTAATAGTAAAGTAAATATTACGTTCAATCCAAAATTAAACAGTGAAAAATAAATAATAAAATCTAAGTTCTATACTTAATCAAATCCCCATTTAAATAGTCATCTAAAAAGATAATCTGGTAAAATTTATTAAATTTATATTGCATAACATCATTCATAATAAATGTTTTCATCTTCATCAGGGTTTTGTCTGGGTCTTCGTGATCTCGAGTACCTTCATCTAAAAGTCCTGAAAGGTGGTTGCTTGAAAGCATGAGCTATACATAGCCAGTAAGAAATCAAGTCTAATATAATCTACGATTGAAGTAGGGCCAAAGCCACTCTTCAATGATATCCCAATAACAGTAAATATATGAATGAAATGACATGAGTCTGGGATACTATCTAACAACAGTAAATATGTGAATGAAATGACATGAGTCTAGGATGCTATCAACAACAGTAAATATGAACAACTAATAAATATGTGAATGAAATGACATGAGTCTAGGATGCTATCAACAATAGTAAATATGTGAATGAAATGACATGAGTCTAGGGATGCTATCAACAACAGTAAATATGTGAATGAAATGATATAAATCAAGGATGCATGAGGTCGAGTCTTAATTACTGCATGTTGTGCACCTATCATACAAAATCACCAAGTGTGATCTAAACAAACATTCTAATATGAAATGCAGTCTGTGTGGATTCCACATAGACCAATTCATCTTTGGGCAAGATGTCTTCTCGAGCCATCCCCCCAATATAGGGCCACTCCCAAAGATGAAATACAAGCTGCTTATTAATCGATTACGTATGTTCACATTTGATCGAGTCATACTATTCAGAGATGCATCACCAAAGTGAACATTCATCCCCCTATACAGTTGGAGTAGTATGCTATTCTATGTACCGGATCATAGTTTCATAGGCCTTTCAACCTAGAGGACACAAGCGCCACTTTATTTTTGATCAAAGGGATAATCCCACGACATCACCAATGTGAACCTTCCTTTGTGATTCATACTTAACAGAATTCTCAGATAATTGGTTATTGGGCATCACAAATGTGAACCGTCCCTCATCCACAACAATAATCACAATATTTCACTGGTAAACATGCCAGAAGACAAAATTGAGTATATTTGGGTAGCTACTTTCTCAACTTAATCATGTCAGTCTCCTCACTCAATATGATTATCAAATCATAACTCTTGTAATAATCTTGAGTTCCAGAAATATGGACTCAGGAAATAGGGTATTACTTATAAAACAAATCCACGGGCAAGAGCCAATGCAGTGCATGTGAGAGGGTGCACATTAACTAAACAATCGAGTTTGTTTACAACGCGATATACAAATCAACACCATGATTGTGATAATCACACAAACAATATGTAAACAGGAGAGTTAACTAATTAAGCATCATGTATATGTGAGCAACTTTAACTTGATATAAAACATCCTAGGATTAGTTTAGAGTCTAGAACAGGCTCAATCAAAATCTCACCCATCAATTAGAATTCAATAAGCATAGCATATGAATCAATAAAAAGCAACTATAAGAAATATTCACAATTGAGCAAAGCTAACACCACATTTGATATAATCAGGTTAATTATTGGTTGTATGCAACATTTTAGTTCAATCAGACATGTTTGAGGAAAAAAGGACTAATTCTAAGACACCCTTGTCAAAACCCGTCTCAGCATAAAATTGGGTTGATAGAGCTGGACGGGTTACCAGACCCATTGCCACCCCAAATACACATAAAACACATACATACATATACATTTACGAGTTAGTCTACAATGCCAATATTTGTTAATCTATATAGTGGAGAACTTCATCTACAACCATTAATTTTTTGTACTACAAAATTTCAACTGTTAATAATCAGTTGGTACTATGCAGAGGTCGGCATAGTAGGAATTCTCCGACATTTACATATACAAGAAGAAACAAAGATCACAAGACATGGTTTCAAGGATGGGACCAATCCGGGATCGACCAGGACCGGTCCGATCCCAAGCCACAATACAACGATTGTATCGTGAGTCTTTGGATTGGACTGGTCCAACCGAAACCGGTACGAACCGATTGGTACAATCGGTCTAGTGACAGGTACAACTGGACCAACCACTCCAAAGTTTTTTTTTTAATTTATAAATGGAACGATCCAACAAGTATCAACTTGGCCCGGTCCAGTATCGATCGGTCCCGACTGGTATTGCCAGTCCGGTGACTAGTACTGATGATGAGTCAATTTGCAAATTGATTTAATCTAATCATATTTTGACACGTGACAAGGTTAAATGTGTCATTACATTCAAAGAATGTATAAATTAGAATTTCGAATATTGTCTGAAAGTATATTTCGAGGAAAGTCCATTCAGGGAGGATCATCTCGAAATTAACAATATATTTTGAAGTCCTACTTAAGATAGGCCTCGAATCATATTCTCGAAAGAGAACTTTCGAAACATGAAAGCATATTCAAGTTAACCACCTTGAGATGATCAATTCGTCATCATAATGTCCTATATGGGAAATTATCAGTATAATACTATTTCGAAGTTATACCTCGAAATAGTAATCATTATGTATTTCGAGGAAGCATCTCGAAATAACCAAGTTATTAT
>JAUPMG010000004.1:18919407-18929440 GCA_031762675.1 Pachysandra terminalis
CCCGATTTGCTAACCAGTTTGAACCCAACCGGTTGGAATTGACCTATTTATTAATTGGGTTGGGTTTGGGTTTTACAAACCTGCTATAAACGGATCAATTCGAACCCAACCTATTAACCCATTGGGTATCCATTTAAGTGACATTTATTAGATTCATAATCAATTTTTATAATTATTTTATTATTTATAAATATTCATATGTGTATTCATAAATTAAAAAAAAATATTTTATTTCAATTTTTTAAATAAAAATTATATATAGTTTTTTTTTATAACATTTATTAAAAATTAATATAAAAAATAAACGAGTTACAAGTTTAACCCGTTTATTAACTAGTTAGATTCGGTTATATGATTTCCCATCCCGTTAGTAGACGGATTGAACTCGAATCAATCATTTAAACCAAGATCCGTTCACAAACCGATCCGACCGGCCCGTTGCCAGCTCTACGTACCTTAGACAGACTCGTAAAATCTAAGATCACGTTTAATGCTCTCGCCCCGAACGTGGATTAGTCCCGCACCGATGTGGGTGCGGGGACAGAACGTGGTTGAAACCAAAAAAAAAATATCTAAGATCACATTGGTCAGTATAGGATGTCAGAGGGGCAAAATGGGTAGAAGAAAAATATCAACGTGATAGTCAAATGTGGGACGTACATTCGGCATTTCGGCCCATTAAGAGGAGAGTAGGCAGCAAGCTGGGCCCACAGTCGATGAGAGGGAAAAAGAGAGAAAACAAACACAAGGAAAACACAAAGGAAGAAATGAAGCAAAACTTATAAGTGGAAGAGCAAATAAGATGAAAGGACACGGATCGCTGACGTGTTGAAGGATTTTTCAAATCCCGCCCAAACCCGGATTTCATTTCGTTCGTGATTGAATTTTAATTTCCCTCACCCTTCATATCCTCCCTTTCGGCCTTTACGCGCATACCACACCAAGCAAAACTTCTCTCTCTCTCTCTCCTTTGAAGGACACCCTAACGCTAAAGGTAACTCGTTCTCGCCACTCAGCTAACGCTAACCGATTCTCACCGGTTTTCGGCGGGTTTTTCACCGATCTAACTGTTTTTCTGCAGGATTCGGCATGAAAGGAGCCAAATCGAAGAACGATACCAAAAAGACGGACACCAAGTAAGTTTTCGTTAGGTTCTTTGATATTTTTGCAGATGAAATCTTGAAAAATAGTCACGAAAACAGCGTTTCGGATCTATATGTTATGAAACAATCGCCGGTATTCTTGTTTCTTATTCTGTGATTTGTTTTTTCTGAAATTGTAGGCTTTCTGTAAAGAGGAAAGGTGCCGTTTCCGATAGAGCCGGCAAGAAACCGGCAAAGAAGGAGAAGCCTGCAAAGGATCCTAACAAGCCTAAAAGGCCTGCAAGTGCCTTCTTCGTGTTCATGTAGAATTTCTCATCTCTGCCTGTATTAGATCTGTTATTTCGAGTCTTTCATTGAATTTGTTTTTGATTTTATTCTCTGTAATTTCCGGATCTAATCTTTTTTACTCTAAATGAAGGGAGGAGTTTAGGAAACACTACAAGGAAAAGCATCCTAATAACAAATCCGTCTCCGTTGTAAGTGATTCAATTTGATTGATCTGCGATTTGTTTTTGTAATCGATTTCTTGTAGGTTCAAATTGTATTTATTTCATGTATACTGAAAAAATTACTGTAAATTGCCAAAAAAACTATTAGGTCGGAAAAGCTGGAGGAGATAAATGGAAATCTTTGTCGGACGCTGTAAGTAATTTGCAAAAAATAAGCAAAAACAACAGTTTCTCATTGTAAAATTTATTTAGATCTCGCAACTAATAAAATTTATATATCTTAAAATTTCAGGAAAAAGCTCCGTACGTGGCAAAGGCGGAGAAAAGGAAGGTCGAATACACCAAAACCATGCAGGCTTACAACAAGAAACAGGTATCGAAACTTCGGTTACCTCTTTTTTGCCAAGTTCTAATAATTTATTTTACTTGAAATTATAATGAAAAGAAAAAAACTTACAGGCTGAAGGAGCACACGCAGACGAGGAAGAATCTGACAAGTCCAAGTCCGAGGTGAACGACGAGGACGACGAAGAGGATGAGAGCGGCGAGGTCAGTTGAAAATTTGATCTGTTCTTACTTTTTTTGAAATCTTAAATTTAATTAAATTAATAAAGATTTTTAGTCGGATATGGTCAATTGGAAGTAAATAGGAACGTTTTTTTTTTTTCTTGTAGGAGGATGATGACGAGTAAAGACAAAGTGATAAAGATGAGATGCAAATGAATAGTTTGTGTAGGATTGCTTCATGAAAAAAAATTAGATGTTCTTTGTTTTCTTTTTCTTTTTTTCTTGTTAATTGCCTTCTAAAAAAAGAACAAGTTTCTGGAAGTGTCCGGAAACTTACATCAGTCATGTAACAATGCTTAATGTTCTAATGATTCTGCTAGGCCCTTTTTTTTCTCTTCTTTCTCGTCAAGCATTTTCTTGAAGAAATTCCTCTTAATGTCTTGATTTTTAGGCTGTTTGTTAACATTTCTACATATATTCAATCACTTGGAAAAGGAAAATAAATTGAGCTCTAAATGATTCGTTAGTGAGATAGATGAAAGGAAAATGTCAGTAACACGAACTGGCGAGAACTGATAAGAAAAAGCCATTTTACTTTTAATTTAACTTTCTTTTTTGTCAACGATATTTACTTTATTTTTTAGCCTTTAAAGTGCCATGTTGGGCCTGGGTTCCTGGCCCATGACACGGTGATAATGATTGGGCGAGGGGCGCAATTGAATTTTGTCATACTGGTTGTATTACACGTGCAACGCACTTGATAATCCTCCATTAATAACATTTTAATATAACTTTGTAAAATAATTAAATTATTTTTAAGAAAATTTTAATTACTTTTTTATTTTATTTTAATAGATAGTATATCATTATTACCAACGTGTCATGGCCCATGGCACGGTGATAAATGATTGGGTGAGGGGCACAATTGAATTTTGTCAGACTAGTTATATTACACATGCAATGCACGTGATAATCTCCATTAATAACATTTTAATATAACTTTGTAAAATAGTTAAATTATTTTTAAGAAAATTTTAATTACTTTTTATATTTTAATAGATAGTATTTCAATATTAATAAACAAATCAAATATATAATATATTTTTATTTTTACATTATTTTAATTTCTTGGAAAAAATTCAAAAGCTATTCCTATTTATTTCCTATAAAATAAAAGATTCATTAATTTTTTTTAAATATATTTAATATATTTTTTAAGTTGAATAAATACTTTGGACCCTGTTTTGGTATTAAGTAGTTAATCATGATTTTGTTTTATAATTTCATTAAGAAAATGAAATTAAGATATTTATTGAAAGATTTCAGTCTTTTAATTCATAAACTTATTTTCAAATAATTTTATAAGTTTAATGTATAAAATGTTTGGACAAGTACATGAACTTACAAAAGTAAAAAAAGAAAGGGCTAGAAAAAATTGAATATAATTTAGACTATTTAAAATGATTTTTCTCGTATATATCAAACATTTAATTTTAGCAATGACATGTGGGATGAGGTATTTAGGTGTTGATTTTTTTTTTATTGGTTAATTGCTCATTCTAAATAATACTTTTTAAACATAAAAGAAATATTAAATTAAAATAAAATATTTAAAAATAAAGCACTAAATAATTTTTTTTTTATACGAGAGCTCCAAAAACATCAAAAGTTTAACATATTTCATGAAATTGGAAGTACATTAGATAAAATTATTCTCTTGGACTAATAATTCTCACTTTTAACATTCATGATTAAATTATCTATTTTATGGAATAAGGTATCTATTTTGTGGAATATGCTATCATCTTGCACCTTATACTCCACTATTATCTTGTTTGCATTAATGATGATTAGATAATCATGAGATAATTATGTAAAATATAAGGATTTTGAACAATATAAACAAATATTAGATAATAAAATTTAAAGTATAACCCATAATTATTAGTTATATTAATTAAATATTTTCATAAAATAAATTTTACTCATATAATAAGTATAAACTTTTATCTTATAATTATAACAAAATGTAACTTCAACTTATAATAAGATAAATTATAGATATAAATCTATACTATTGGTGATGGAGAATTTGTAACATCCCGAGTAAAGTTTGAATTCACGAATACAAAAAGCATCAATAGAGATAAAGTTTAAAGAGTTTGTCTTATGATAGCCTAAACTGTCGTGTAGTCGCTCTATCTAGAGCGTTTTCTTTCCAAACGTGATCTGTAAGTAAGACAAAGAAAGAGTTAAAAGTAGGAAAGTTGAACTGTCAGGTGGGTCAAAAAGAACGCATATCACAAAACAAGGGAACCTTAGTGTTCGAATGACACTAGTCTTTTGTTTGTTTTCTTGATAAGTTATCACTCTTAATCTTTTTAAGTATCTGTAAGTTTTACTTAAAGGTGGTAGGTTCTGTTTAATGTTGCAACAGTTATTCAGATTATGAATAAGTACAAATTTTTGAATTAACTGATTTGTGGGCAGGCTCTGTTATTTATAGATAAGTCATCCAATAGCATCCTCTCTTCACTAGGATATACGTCAATTAGATCATTGTCCAGACAAGAGCTTAGAAATATCTCCATGCATCAATGCATATCCAAGTATATGTGTATTTAACGCAGCTAAGTTATTTCTAGAAGGAAATTATGGTGAGCCATTCGATCAAGTGAACTTGCCTTGTGATATGTTATTCTAAAATCTATATGATTAAGAATTGAATAACATGTGTTTTATGCATAAAGTTTAATAAAGCAATTCTCCGTTCTTTTCACCGCCATACATGATAAGACAAAAATCTCATCAGATAAGATATATTACAGATATAAGTAGTTGAGGTTTTAACTCGTGATGATATTAGGGATTCTTTGTAGTCTTCCTTATAAGTACGAGTCATTCGAGTTCTGTAAGAAGAACCTTTTTTTGATAATTCAATCCATGTTCATTTGAAAGAGATCGAAGTAACTTTATGCCCTTTACAAGTTGATAAGTATATTTAACGAATTTGCCCATGTAAAGGTTTGTAAATCTCTTAGTTAGTGATTAGGTTTTTATGATCAATCATCTTTGCAAGGAAGAATTATTGTAGGATATTTCAAGGTTTTGGGTTAAATAACCAATTTGAGTGCCTTTGAATTGGTCTTTAGTGAGAGAAGCGCGTGTCTTTTGAAATACTCTCAAGTAAAGTGTACAAGTTAGTCTTGTGAATTTATAACTGTCATTCGAAAATGACGCATGGGGAAAGAACATGCTTTCGAAGTACTCCTTTTTTTGGGTACTTCGAAGTTAGTAAAGTCATCATCTGTACGTGTTTCCTAGGGATGTGTGTAAAGTGTACTTTAGGAGTTCTTTTAACGAAGACTCTTTTGAAGTCAAGTGAATGCGAGAGTCTATTAAAAGTGACAAACCTTTATTCATGTCATTTGAAAGAGACATAACCCTTTAGTCATATGAAAATGGTAAATAACCCTTAGTCAATTTAAAGGTTACTAACCCTTGACGAATTGACCATCTCAGGGTGGTTAGCTTCTGTTAAGGTATACAGTAACCGTCTCTTCCTGTAAGGTTTCCTTTATTGCAGGGGTTAACCTTCGAGTAGTTGTTTAACCTTAGATTAGGATAGAGATGATATTTTCCTTCATATCAGGCCAAAAGACCATCAGTACAGTTGATGTGACCCAGTAGGGTGCGAGCGCCGTTCAACGTTCACATGTAGGAGATAGTGGGGGGAGCAGGTAGTAGCTTTATACGAATGATGTGGTATATGCGGGTGTATCTTTTAAGCGTGAATACGCATTTTAAGATCACGCCATGTGTCCAAATGGTTTAATTTAGATCGTAGGATCATCACTACTATTAAAAACAAATACTACTTTTAAGATTATTTCATTACATTCTTTTACTTTATTTATTAATTTTTTTTTTAAGTTTTATTAAAATCTATAAATCCTATCTTAATCCTTTACACTCTTTATTTAACTAAAACTCTTTCACTAAAACTACTAAAGGATATCTATTAAAACATATATTATTAATAATTTTAATTTTTCTAAAACTCTTCTTGAATTAAAACTCTTCCACCAATGTTTTATATATATTTCTTAAAACAAGCTTAAGGTCATACAAGAAAGAATTTTTTGCCATTGGATCTTCCGCACAAGAATACCTATGCAATAAAGCCTCGCCTTACCAAGGATCAGGTATTGATGATCAGACAGTCTAAAATAATCCCTTTTGGATACGTGGCGTGATCTTAGAACGTGTGCATATGTTTAAAAGATACACCCGCATATGTTACATCATATGTATAAAGCAGTTACTTGCTCTCCCCACTGTCTCCTGCGTGTGAACGCCGAACAACACTCATACTCTTATTGGGCCACGTCAGCTGTACTGATGGTTTTTTGGCTTGATATGAGAAGAACGATCATCTCTAACCTAATTAAGGGTTAAACCGCTTGTCAGATGTTAGCTCCTGCAGTGACGGAAACCTTAAAGGAAGAAATGGTTACTGTACACCTCACGAGAGACTAACTACCCTGAGATGGTCAATTTGTTAAGGGTTAGTCACCCTCAAATAGACTAAGGGTTAATCACCCGTTTCAAATGACTAAAGGGATATGTCTCATTCGAATGACATAAATAAGGATTTTGTCACCCGTAATAGACTCTTGCATTCGGTTGACTTCAAATGAGTCCTTATTAAAGGAACTCCCGAAGTACACTTACACTCATCCCTAGGGAATACCTCCAGATGATGACTTTATTGACTTCAAAGTATCCCAAAAAAGGAGTACTTCAAAGGCATGTTATTACCTTTCTTCATACGTTATCTTCAAATGACAGTTATGGATTCATGGGACTAACTTGTACACTTTACTTAAGAGTACTTTGAAGGCATATTATTACCTTTCTCCACACGTCATCTTTGAATGACAGTTATGGATTCGTGGGACTAACTTGTACATTTTACTTAAGAGTACTTCGAATGACACACATTTCTCTTAGAAAAGTCCAGTTCAAAGGCATTTAAATTGATTACTTAACCCAGAACCTTGGAAGATCATGTGATAACTAGGCCCTATAGGGATGATTGATCATGAAAACCGAATCACTCACTGAGAGATTTACATTTAAGATCTCTACATGGGAAAATTCGTTAAATATATTAATCACATTGTAAAAGGTATAAAGTTACCTCCGTTTCTTTCAAAAAAATATGGATTGAATTAGTAAAAGGAAATCCTTCAGAAAATGGACAAAAGCCAGAGGAAATGTTTGCAGAACTAGAATGACTCGTCTCTGTAAAAAGATTACAAAGAAACCCCAATTCATCACGTGTTAAAAGCTCAGCTACTTATATATCTGTTGTATATCTTATCTGAGGGGAGTTTTGTCTTATCAGGTATGGCGGTGATAAGAACGGAACGTTGTTTTATGGGACTTTATTGCATGAAACATATGTCATTCAGTTCTTAATCTTATAGACTTTAGAGCAACCTATCACAGAGCAAGTTCACTTGATCGAATGATTCATCACAATTTACTTCTGGAAATAACTTAGCCGCGTTAAAAACACGTACACTTGGATATGCATTGTTACACGGAAATATTTTTAAGCTCTTCCCTGGACATGGATCTAATTGACATATATCCTAATCAAGAGAGGATGCCATTGGATGATTTCTCTATAAATAGTAATGCCTGCCTACGAATCAACAACAATTCAGAAATTGGTAGAATTACTCATAATATTAATAATTGTAACATTGAAAAGAACCTATCACATTCAAGTAAAATACATAAATACTTGATAGACTAAGAGTGATAACTTCTAAAAGAAACAAACAAAAGGACTTGTGTTATTTAAACACTGAGGTTCCCTTGCTCTGTGATGTGCATTCTTATTGATACACCTGACATTTCAACCTTCTTTTTCTTTTGACTCATTCTTTGTCTTATTTACAAATTACATTCAGAAAGAAACGTTCTAGATAGAACGGCTATGCGACTGTTTAGGCTATCCAGAAACAAACTCTTCGGACTTTATCTCTGTTGATGCCTTTATATTAATGAACTCAAACTTTATTGAATAAAGAATTCGAATTTTGGATTGTTACAAATTCTCCATCACCAATACATTTTATTAAAAAAATAATAATATTTAAATTGTTGTTCTGTCATATACTTTCATCTCTAGCTATAATGGGATTATGTACTAATTCTTGTTACTGGTGCCATTACTTTTATTGAAGCATTATTTCACTGAATATTGAATTGTTAAATCAGTTAAGCTATAATAATATCTGTGAACATACAGTGATCAGAAGGTTCGGAAAATGTTGAATTAGCCCCTTTTTGTATTTTAACTTCCAGTCCCATAATTAAGAAAGTAACAATTGAAAACACCCATTCAACCGAAATCTTTCTCAAACATCAATGTGAAAAGCCCAGTATGAAACCCACAATGGCATAGTATAGATAACTAAAAGAATAATGGTTCTTCTGACTATGAAAATGTAGAATTTTATCCCAAAAAATGTTAGGAATTATTTTTGATATATTGGAAAAGATAACTAAAAGAATACAAAAATATCATATATTGAAATCTGAATCAAATTAGTCCATACCTGAAACAAAAAATCCATCATTAGGGAAAGAGAAAAGAAGAAAAATAAAAAAAGGATAGACTAAATTTGTATTTAATTTAGTCCAAATAAATAAATAAATAAAAATATCACTATCATGCACGTCTAACACTTACTTTTGCTCCATCCTTATAATAATGGTTCTTCTGACTATGACTCTTAAGAGAAACAAAGGTTGATAATGGTTTCTTATTTACTTATATATTGATATCATAAGTTTTTTAGTCATAAAAATGGACAAAAAATTTATTAACTTAAATTCTCGATTTTCTTATTTTTTATTTATAAATCATGAAAACTTTTTTTTACTACAAAGATTTAGAGAAACATCAGAATAAATTAAATGCTGTCAAAAAGATACCAGAGTCAACGACGCAAAAAAAATAAATCTAAAACAACCACCCAAAAAATCAAATTTCATGTTATATATATATAATTCATCTAATTTTCTTATTACAAAAAATTCATTAACTTAAATTCTTAAATTTCTTATTTTTTATTTATAAATCATGAAAACATTTTTTTTACTACAAAACTACAACCGCCCCAAAAAATCAATTTCATGCTATATATATATACCTCTGCTTCTAGTGAAAAACTAGTATCTTTGTTTAGTTGATAGAAATTTGTAGGGAAAAAGAGAAGTTATAATCCTCATCACTTTCTTCTTCTCCTCTAATATTTCTGACAGATGTGTTAAACTCTAGATGATTATAACTTGTCTTTGCAGTTTCACATATATGGAATTGGATTTGAATTTTACTGTAAGCTTTTTAGTTTTTTTTATTTGCATTATTATGAACTTTTTAATTTGCATATTGTTTTTATTACAAAACAAGTATGTTCTTTAGTTTCTTTTAGGCATCAAAGAAAAAAGGACATTCAAGTTTTCCAGCAAATTTTGACAACGGAGTTGCTTCTACAGGTTTTGCACCATTCCCTATGTTTCATTTTTTTTACACCATCCTTCAGTTCTGTAATTTTATCACTGCCTAATAGGTGATATTTGCCACATAACGCATGCATTATAATTTTACTTTTTTATACGAGTAAGTGGTTATTTCCTTGCCTTATCGGATTACTTTGTGCTCAATTTCCAGGTGAATATCTTATGCCAACTCAACCTTAAGGACTGCTTTTGTCTAAACTCAATTATGTTTTGTCAAATTTACGCTTCGCATTCTCTACAGCGAAGGTCTTACAGCGATCCATATAGCGCGGTTGGATCGCTACCACATGCACAAGTAAGGAGTATTGTTGATCGTAAAAATCGGTAAATAAAATAAAGATTAACACTTAATCACAGAGACTACGTGTCAAT
>JAUPMG010000004.1:18929540-18949808 GCA_031762675.1 Pachysandra terminalis
ATAAAATAAAAAGAAATTTTTTTATAGGCCAAAAGGTTTTCTCCTATAAAATAACAATAGATATATTCTGAAAGGTTTTCTACACTGTGGAAATAGTTTCCATTCGTTGTTTTTACAGGGTCGTTTTTGTCACAAGAAAGAATGATATAGTCAATCTAGACCATCCATTTCATGGAAGACTCTTTATTAGTAGCGTGTATAATATTTTAACTTATGTAAGCCCTAATCTATATCTAGATTTTGCTACATGTATTAATGGTCATTAAATTATCTTTTTAGGTTTTATCTAAATAAAGATGTTAGCTGTGTTTTGGTTGATTAGAAATGATAGAAACAAACGTAAAAGAGCACTTCTTTCATTTTCATTGTTTTCGCTTCATTTTAAGAGATAAAATTTGAGTCTTTTCACTAAAAAAGTGATACTTTTGAAAATGTACTTTTCAATAAATTTACATTTTTCAATGAATAAAACGCACAAATTTTGTTAAAAAATTTGTTTTCCTTTCCTACAATTTCGAGCTAACCAAACACACTTTTTAGGTTTGGTCTTATATCACGTGTTAAATGTATTTAGGACTAAAACTTGATACATGATCTAGGGTTAGAGAAGATGTATTGACATCTTTCTCTATAAATCTTTCCATTTGTTTCGTTGAAAAATATAAAGTCCCTTGGAAAGCACGTCTTTTTCTTAAAATGAAGAGAAAGACGATGAAAAGGAAAAGGAAGGAACTAGATCCGTCGAGGTGGAGTGCCGCACTGGCGCTCGCTCAAAACGTCAATCCGCAGTTTGAGTGCGGCACCAATCCACGGATTTCAAAATCTCAATACGCGATTTTATACTTAGAATCCGTGAATCCAATTTAACATGTAAAAGAAAACACAAAACGTTTCCTCATTACTATAATACAGCTGTTTACTTTATTTTCCGTATAAAATAGTTCTCTCTCTTATTAAATTTGTCTTCATTAATAGCAGATAATTAATATCATATTTCAAGTTATATATAGTTATATATAGTTATATATACATTCATGCGTTCTGGCGCTCGCGCTCCCGCTCTCACTCCGGCATCCGCTAGGCGTTCTGGTGACTTAGAGAAGGAAACACAACCCAAGGGTTTAACCGGTGGAATTTCTCCTTGGTTTGGCGGGAAATTCCTTGAGTTGGGTGTATGATTTCTCAGGAGAAAAAGTCTACTAACGGTCTACGCGCCGATAAGAACAGTCGATTTGCTCCTCGGCCCTCGAATGAAAACCTAGCCGGACTTAGATCTCCTTTAATGGCGTTCCGAATCCAGCGATTTCTATGGATTTTCGAGGTCCTCATCAGATTCAGGTACTCTTCACATCCACTTCCTTCGTCAATTTTATTTCGTACCTTCTCAATCTAAGAATACTCAGAGAATTCTTATATTCATTTCCTTTGTCAGCTTTATTTCGTACCTTGTCAATCCAAGAACAGTCAAAGAACAACGAACTCTTATAGTCGCAAGCAATGTGTTACGGTCCTAAGTGTTAAGTGCTTAACCAAATGAGTTTTCATAAGTCCTGGGGCTTTTGGAACAACGGTTTGGCACATAACACAATGGATCAGATAACCATATACTACCTGTCTGAGTTTTTATCAATCAATCCTAAAACCTAAAATTGTCACCGATTTACACGATCTTTATTTGAGTAAGGGATGGAAACTAGGGCAATTATTATGATCTGAAGGGAAATTGTGGAAAACGCAAAGGCGAAAATCCTTCCTGCACTTTTACCAAACTCATGAATTATGATAGGTTCTACGACATGGTATTAAAAAGTATCTTTTCCTTCATGCTATCATTGGAAGGGTTTTTGAAGTTAAGAGGAATTTGAAAGCAATTTAAGAGATGGAATGCGTCTTGCTTGCTTGATTTTCAGTTACCTTTTTGAGTGCTCAGGAAGAGCTGGTCAAGTATGGATGATATTTTTAGGGTATTAGACAACATCGAGGAGCAAGGTTGTGTTCCGAAAAATGAGTTTACAAGCAGTGATTGAAGACCTTGCCCAGGGGCGGAGCTAGCATTCTATTGTGGGATGGGGAGGTTTGATTTGACAAAAATTCGGTCTTCAGTTTGACAAAATTAATGTTATTTTTGACAATAAGAAGACAAAATTAATGCTAGTGTCTATATTTTACACACACAAACATATATATATAAAATCTACTTCGGTTTTTTCGGTTCAGATATCGGAGCCTTACCTGTAAACAGAACCAATTAATTTGGTTTCTTTTCTAAACCATAACCAAACCAAAATGAAAAAAAAAAAAAAAAAAACAGACATTTTTGGTTTAGACCGAACCAATTGACACCCCTAGTGAGTGAGGATACAAAAGTGAAAAACAATTATTGAGAGGGAGCAATAAAAAAGTCTAGAGGGCAAAAATAAAATTTGACAGGGGCAATTTGTAACATGTTAAAAAAGCAAATTGCCAAATTTAAAATTGTAAAAAATTAAGGGGGGGGGGGGGGCGCAGTTGCCCCCTCTCTCCCCTACGTAGCTCCGCTCATGACCTTGCCAATGCAAGATATCTACGTTAGTCTGATAACCATTTTATCCATTCTCTTATGGGTGCAGGTATTGACAACAATTATCTGAATGAATAAAAATGGCCAAGGTACTTTCCAATTCGAGATATGAATATAAGCATTTTGACCTTAAAGGCACTTCTCAAGCAATTGATACGCACCATATTGTTGTCCGGAAGAGGGGTGCAAGGAGTTTCCTAGAACACATCTCTATCTTTCTTCTGTTGGCCAACTTGTTCTATCTCTTGGTGATAAAGGTACTTATTTATTTTCTTTTGCTGCATTTCCTTTATTCATCCCTTTTGTCATTACAAGTTATTCATGGAAAATGGAATGCCATTTTCATTATGTTTGGCTTTCAATTAAAATTAACTTTCTGCTTCGCTTATTTTGGATAAGTGAATTATATGCCGGGCGCATACATGCTACTGGCATCCTGGCACGTCTCTTCATTGCATTGGTTTAATTCTTGTCATGAAACTCTTTTGAGGATTTGAGATATATTCTTTGGAGGTCTCAAAAATTATGATTGCCTTAGGATTTTTTGGCAGATCGGAATGGCAGAACGAGATTCTTTTTGCCAATCCCAACTAGTTGGTATAAGGCATTGTTGTTTTACTTGTTGCAGTTGTTGGTGTCGCACTCATAAAAAAGTTGGCATAGAATCTATGGTTTTAGGAATTTAAATTGCTTCCATATATTTTTCTATCAAAGAAAAGAAGGTGGAGAATATCCTTGGAATTGATCTAATTTATTACTTGTCACTGTTTATAGTAAAAATTATAAGGTTGCTTTACTACTGTTTATGTTACAAAACATTGTTTTGAATGTTTAACCTAGCCCTTATGATTTACAGGAAAAATCTATTACCATTTCTCTGTGGACCATTCTTTTGGCTGCCTTTTTGGTCAAGGCATTGCATCAGAAGCCTGTTGTGAAAGGTGGGAAGTTGAGAAACAGGGCTATTCATGCCGTTAAAGACTTTGCATATATTGTTAAGGGATAGGACATATGTGCATATAAGGAATCCTTCTTATGTGTCGGTAGTACCTGTTGTCACATACATATGTGTGTGTGTGTGTGTGTGTGTGTGTGTGAGAGAGAGAGAGAGAGAGAGAGCACTTCTACTGTTCTATTGTCTTATCAATTTGTTATGTCTTGGTAACGGAATCGGTTGTGGTTATGCCAGCATTCGGTGTGCAACTTGAAACTCACTATCAGAGGTATTCCTTTTATAATTCGTGATGGAATTTACATAATTTAATAGACTTGGATAAAATATTAAGTTGCAATTTTTTTATTTTTTATTATTATTTTTTTTTCTTTTACTCCTGTAGTAGTACTCTCTTTTAAAAGATTTTCTGATTAGGACAGATGTAGGCCGGGAAGCAATTTGGAAAAAATTATTAGTCAGCTAGGGGCCCCCTTCATGTCCTATTCCATGTCCCTATGCTTTAGGAGCTAATATTGACTCATCTTTCTACTTAAACCATATTTATGCTTGTATATTGATTTAGTTTTACTTCTTAATTTCAATGAGTTTACTTGAAGATATCTTATTCTGCTAAGGGTTGCTATTACTGAAAGGAGGCTAAACCAATAATGTACTGCATAGGTGTTTGGAAGTAGAGTGTAAATTTCCATCAGAAAGGATGCTGAGTTAATATTTTTGTTATTGTTAATTTAGTGGGTCTTCATTTTAGGTTCCTGAGTCTGGGTACTCATTTGTTTTCTTTTTCAGAATCTTTGCCTATTTAATCCAACATACATATCCAAAGTAGATTTTTAATAATTAGTTACTGTCTATGTTACATGGATTCCGGCATTGAGCAAACCCTTGTCTAAATTATGTATCCATACGTGCAAACACAGATTCAGATTTGTAATTGCTATGATTTGGCCTTTTGTCAAATATAATAGATGAAAAAAAACGTGTTTCCAGATCATGCCAATTTTGCCTTCTTCTTTATGTCATGCCTAGCATGCCAATTTTGCCCGTAGAAGTTGCTCCTCGAGACTGAATTCTTAAATAGTTCCAGACCTTGGCAGTATAAGACTAATAAGGAAAAGGTTTTTGCTTCATGTTCTTGCTTTCAAGATTGCATGTTATTGTAATTTCTTTTTAAAGGATAACGTCAGTTATACATAGATTAGATGTGAAACCACATATCTGGATATCAAATTCTGTTATATCACCATCTGTCAGTACCCTGTTGGTATAACCATTTCCTCAATGCTGGTAGTTGTGGATTTGATTTATAATTCAAAAAAGCTCGACTGTTTGGATCTATTTTACAGCCATCGTTTAATTTGTTTGTCAAATTATGTGATGTTTGCTCTTTAATTGTCATGGGATACTCAATATGTTATTTTTTCCTCATGTAGTGGTAAAGCTGTCCGGCGCTTTGTTCCGATTGGCAAGATTTTGAAACCTGTGCTGAATGAGTCTGTAACGCCGGTTACTTGTTACTGGAGCCTTGCATTGATTGTACAAGGGGAGGAAGAACTAATGCTAGTCTTCAAGGTAAAGTTATATTTTCCCATTGATATTTATTGCTTACATCTCATAAAATTTTAAGAGAATGTGGTTAATGATTCTACATTGTGTGAATAGTATAATAATCCCTATACAATTGCTTCGTCGGGAATTGCTCTTGGCTTTTATATCTTTATTGGTTCATGGAGCTGAAACTCATTGCGCAGGAAATATATCCACCAGTGAAGATGTTAGTTCCCATCTGGAAGGCCTTGTGTGCTGCCATTGATAGTACAGATAACTTGTGCAGTTGTTTTGGCAGTGTTACATTTCCAAGCAGAGCTGTGATTTAGCTCATCTCTGTAATTTTATTGTTGCAAGTGGAATTCTGTGTTGTACTGAAAGTTATCATCTGGCAGTGAGCAGATCTTCATATTTTTTTTGTGCACAAGTATCTGACTTCATAATCTATTGTACGAACCTCCCAGTTCCTAGCAAGGTTTAAAGGCTTGGGACCGGAACCGGACCAATCCTGATCGACATCAGTTTGGACAGTCTAATTCACAAATAAAAAAGAATAAAAAAAAAAAACTCCGGACCAGTTTTTATTGAACCGGTCATCAGACTGGTTCTACTGGCCGGTCCAGAATCTCATGATACAATTATTTGTATTGTGGCTTGGGACCATACTGTTGACGGTCTTGGAATGGACCGGATCAAACCATTGAGGTCTGGTTCAAGTTTGAACTGGGACAATTGGAAGACGTCAAACATACTATTTAATAATTAAATAAAAATTAAAAGAAAAAAATTAAGAAAAGCTAACTGTTTGGTTCAAACCGATTTTTATGGGTTTATACCTAGTTTCCAAAAAAATACTGTTGTGGTCTGGTCTATATTGGTTTTATGAGCAAACTATGGTTAGAATCGGTTCATTGAGTTGTTCTATGGATGGTCCAATCTGATTTTTAAGAACCAAGGTTTAAAGTCTTGGGGACTGAGGACCGGTCCCGACATATCCCAGTTCGAACTGGCAATACCGTCCGGTCCGGATCCTATAAAACAAATGGACCGTTTGTTTTTTTTTTTTAATTAAAAAAATGTGGATCGATTAGATTAGTCACCGGACTGACAGTACCGGTTGCCGGACTGGTGGTACCGGTTGGGACCGATAGTACCACCTGGACCATCCAATTCATTAAAAACAAAAACCACCAGACCGGACAGTCCGGTCCAAAGCCTCACGATATCGTGGCTTGGGACCGGCCGGTAATGATCAGATCGGTCCAATCCTTTAAAGCTTGTTAAGAACAATGGTTATGCGAAATTTATTTATTTTGAAGTATTTGATAATCAGGTACAACGACCACCCCGTCATTGGGAGGGCGCCGGCGAATCGAACCACAGACCAAAAAAGGAACGAATCACGCGGGTATAATATAATACGTACTTTATTTATTCGGAACAGCGTCATCGTTTTCTACTTTCTAGAATCAGAGCCAGTCAAAAA
Organism: Pachysandra terminalis; assembly: GCA_031762675.1. Taxonomy (NCBI): domain Eukaryota; kingdom Viridiplantae; phylum Streptophyta; class Magnoliopsida; order Buxales; family Buxaceae; genus Pachysandra; species Pachysandra terminalis. The sequence goes on from JAUPMG010000004.1 coordinate 18,936,087, forward strand.
TTCTCTCTGACGAAAGATCTTCGATGCTCTCATCATACACGAGCAGAATGGATTAGCGATTATTTTCGTTGAATTTCCTCAGATGAAACCCTAATCTTCAGCTCACGAGTCACGACCCATCATCACTCAATCAGACCAAGCAATCAGGTACTCTCCCTTCTTCAGTTTCGTCCTGTTCTACTGCTTTTGTTCTCGTTTGTAATTTCAAATCCTTGTAATTGCACCTATGGACAGATCCTTGTTAATGGAATTCGTAGGCAAGTGTAATTTTAAGATTGATTTCGACTAACAATTCCATTTCCGACGTCGTTCTTTCTTTTTCCTGAGGTGAAAATTTCTGGATTCGGTATCTGTCATGAATACTCATGATATAATCTCTGTTTCTTGATGCTATGCAAGATTCCTATCTTTGATTTTTTGGTCCATTCTGGAAGATTTGATGATTTAGGGTTTGAAATTGTAGTTTACTGGAAAATCAATTGCTTTTGATTATGAATTTGGGCTTAAACGCGTGTAATTTGGGTGGATTGCTTGAACCTGTCAATTCAGATAAGAGTTGAATTTAGGGTTTGAGTTTCATACCTAGTATATTAATTTTCTGCAAATTTTAACTTTCTTGTAGCCTGATCGTTCTACTGCACCATGTGAAGCGCTCATCGTTCCTTGGTGTAAGTGATAGTAGTACAGAAGCAATGGAAGAGGCTAATTGTGGTGGTATAAAGGGATTGCTTGAACTTGTGAATTCAGATAAGATTTGAATTTCGGGTTTGAGTTTCATACCTAGTATATTAATTTTCTTCCAATTTTAACTTTCTTATAGCCTGATTGGTCTTCTGCACCATGCGAAGTATTCATCGATCCTTCGCGTAAGTGATCGTAGGACAAAAGCAATGGAAGAGGCTAATTGTGGTATAAACCACTTGGATGCTGATGTCCTTTTGCCTCCTCGAAAACGTCTTCTAGCTGGTTTGAAAAAACAGAATTGTGATTGTGCCTCCCTTTGGTCCTCGCTTTTTTCCATTTCAAGCGATTTCAGTACCCATCTTCATGATCTGCTGAATTCAGATTTGAGGAACTCACATCTTTCACCTGAAGAGATTGTGGATGCCTCCAGATCAGCTGCTCTTGCTGCAGTCAAGGTTGCATCTGCAGCAAGAGCTGCAGCTGAAGAGAAGGCTGCTATTGCAGTAAAGGCCGCGGCTGCTGCCAAGAGTGCCTTAGAGCTAGTTGCATCTATCTCTGAAATGAAAGCACGAAAAGAGAGGTTCCAGAGGAGAAACAAACCCACGAAACACGTAACAGTTGAACTGTTATATAATAAGCAGAAATCGACTGAGAAGTTTGAAACGGATGAAGAGTTAGCGCACAGATTGCATCGAGCTATAAATAGCTCTCCTCGGATCTCGAAAACTTTTGAAAATTCTGACTTGAAAAATCATAACGATGAGAATGTTGAAGCAAGAACAGCTCCCAATAGACATGTGGTACTGGAAAGAATACCATCTTCGATCTGTGTTGGGAATGTTGAAGCGGCTTATGTTGAAATCAGAGGTTCCACCCCGAAGGCACAACATATTGGTAAAGAATATGAGAGTATATCTGAATGTAGTAGAGCTAATGGTTCAGAGACGGACGTATTTCCTGCGGCTTCCGAGGAAGAGGCAGGTCACTTGAAGGAAAATTTCCGGTTATTAACAGTGGATGCGGGTTTGGCTAGTAGAAAAAGAAGAAAAATCAAGCGAAAAAAGCTATCTTTAAGCTTTTGTACCATTAAAGATCGTGCAAACTGCAAAAATGAGCCAGTGTCCAAGGATTTTCTATTGACAGAAGATCTCAAGAATAAAGGAACTGAAACAAATGTGCCCTTGTTAAAGGTCCTGTCTGGTACTGACGATGAGGTATCCGTTAAGGCTACATCAGCTTGGAAGTGTAAGGAGTTTCAGCCACTCCATTCTTTAACTGAAAAGGAAAATAGGCGATCTTTGTATTGAAATTTGACAGTGATGACAATGCTTTGGTAATAAACGGCGATAAATGAGGTAAGATCGTAATGCTCTACTTCTGAAATTGATTATATTTGTTTTGACTTCATACTCTTTTATTGCAAACTTTGACAACTCACAAAAATGTACATACTTGCTTAGATTTGCCTGCTTAGATGCATTTTAGTAAAGTAGAAAATTTTCTTTTGTTCTATACTAGTAGGGTGCAATGAATTAGCTGATGCATGGTTTATGCATGTTCATTCAGCTCATTCTTTTGATTGTAAATGTATAAAATAATAGTAGTCTCTTTAGTTTCATATTCTTTAACGATTGTATTAGTAATTATTAATTTTAGTTATACTAATGTTATCACAAATCCAAGCCATTAGATTAGTTTGCTACTATCTATCAGGAATTTGTTTTTCCCATCTGATTAAAATTTAAAAGTCAATAAGATTAACAAAATAAATAATTAAATTGAGTGCATTTGTCATTCAATAAAGGGGTTTGTTCCTAATAAGCCAGAAATAGTTATGTTGAATTGCTAAAATGTTTATTAGATGTGCTGCGCATTGTATTAACTTGGGGGAATGGTTTTGTTAATCTGTCAAATTTGGAAATGCATTCTTTAGATTCTTAGTCACTGACTATATACTCATTTACCAATAAAAAAAAAATAAATAAATATTTGACATACACCTAAACTACTGCTTCAATCTCATGGTCCTATCACTAAGATATGGTATCCTAACCTCTATGTTGCATAGGTACGGGTACATGTGTTGGAGTCTGACACGGGTACGGAGTGTCGGATTAGGCAAATCATAAAAAATAGGATTCAAGAACAGCTATATAATTAAATTTTTACTTTTTTTAATTTTATTAAGCCCTCAAATCTTCTTCTTCTCCTCCTCCTCCTCCTTGGCATGGGCGTGTCCATGTTGTGTCAATGTCCGAATCCGTGTCCACATGTATGGACACGGGATTCGGTAGGCTGATGGATGTGTCCTTGTAAAATAGCCTAACCTGAATAAAATTATTTGAAATCTTAAAAGGCGGAAGATACTAGTGTCTTAAAACTGGCAGCTCATTTGACAGCAGACCAGTTGATAGGGTATCTGGAACCCCTTAGCTGGTCCCCCCACCTCAACGCACATGCATGTTCGCCAATCCGAGGTTATCTTCACATCAACAACGTTCTTTATTGGATCCCCTTTCAATCGATCACTTCCTTTTCTTGTTATGCATTCATGGATCATATTTTGGCAAACACATCTCAAAAGAAAAAAAAAATTCAAAATTCATCTATCTGCTCTTAGGTTGTTTATTATACTGTCAACTGATCTTAATTGATGTATTTCATTTTCTGTTTGATATTGCAGTTTCAACATGTAACATAAGAAACTGCACTAGCTGTAGAAGAACAAGTAGCAGGAAATAACCATGTTGTTCAGTAAGTTCCTTGCAGAGTAGGCAATGTAATAAGTGTTCCATTTGCAAGCTAGGTGATGGATGGGTTTATGAGGCTCCTGGCTCCTTCATTTTCTGATCGAAATCTGACGTTGGAGCGGTGCAGAGGGGACGATTCAAAGAAGTTTGCTAGATGTGGAAGATATAAATGTCAAGATTTGGTTTTCTGTTGAGGTATAAAATGTTTCTATAAACATAGTATCTATATATATTTTTCATGCTGTATGGATATTAATGCATCTTTGACACCACTCATGTAAAGCTGCGCTTGAACTATATAATAACACGTTCCAGGTTTTCCAGATACATTCATGAGAAACAAAACAATAGTTAGAAACTTGCCTGTCATATTGCTGTACTGCCGCAGCCAAGAATGAACCAAGGAAACTTACAGGTAACGGTAAATTCATGAGAATATGCGATTACATCATCAAGGTTTAGGTTTCAAGGATCGGTCCGGTCTGAACTGGACCGGTACAACTGGTCTTAGTTTTTTTTTTTTTCAAATTTGTGAATTGGATGGTCCAGACCGGTATCGATCTAGACTGTTCCGGTATCGGCCAGTCCTGACCGGTACTGTTGGTTCAGTCGGTCCAAATTTTTTTAATTTAAAATTTTGATAGCTGGTCCATTTTTTGTACCTACTCCGGACCGGACAATACCGCCGGTCCCGGATACCAAGCCTTTTAGAGAGAGAGAGAGAGATGGCTGTTAATGGGTGGAATATGGATCGGGTATACTTGGATCTATATTTGAATGAATTGGACTGATCCGTATTTGACCCAAAATCCGACCGGATCTTTTAAGTAAAATATCCGTATTATCTTTGTAATTCTTTGAAAGATGATTGCAAGAGCACTCAAAATAGGGATAATTTTGAATGCTCCCACCACTTGAGAAGAAAGAAATGAAAGCATAAAAAATTATGGCGAAGTTCAGCTGCAGTTCATGTAAGTAATTATTTTGTTTGCGGTGGGAAAGCAGGCATTGCCACCTCATTCAGGTCCAATTGTCCTCTCTCTATCATGACACTTCATTCGGATGGGAAATCTTATAAAGCACTGTTTGGACGTTTTACATGTGTCGCTAGGTTGAATTATTTTCCTTTCATGATAGCTACTACATTGACCTTTCAATCATTTGGGGTGGGAGAGGTAACTGAAGGGTCTTGATCAATGAATTTACTGTTGAAACCATTTTCTTTCCTGATTTTTTGATCGTTTTCTGTTTCTGAAAATTTGGTTTTGGTTGAATATATAGTAAAAAGCTAGGAATGGACATTGCGATGGTCATATAAGAGGACAACCTCTTCAGGTTAGTTGCTGCTGCCGCTTTCACTGTCATTTGACTGGCTTTATTGCCCATCATCAAACTCCTCTTCCATAAACAACAAACTCGTCGACCATCAACGCGTATTCAAAAGCCTTAAAGTCAAGAAATGTTTGAAGATAAATCAAAAAAAACTTACTTGTAAACCACCGAACGTGTGGGCCCACACTCGTACGACGACTGATACTCCACCACTGACCTAATGCTTCCTCTGTTGTTGATTTCTAGCTTACTGAAAGACTGTCCACCAACGTCACACGCAATCACTGATCTGCTGTTAGTCTTCGCACTCATCTTAATCGATACTCCCTTCCCGAAAGCCTTTTAACTACATAAAGTTCAAAAGTGACATTAAAAAAGATAAAAAAAAAAACAAAGGAAAATCACACTTTGACCTCTGAAGTTTTCGAGATTTTCGAAACTGCAATGACACTTTGTTTTTTCTTTTTCTTTTCTCTCTTTAATCGAGAGACTAAGAAGTCTTTATAACGGGGTATATCATTCTATGACTCAAGTTAATGTTCCCAACAAAGTACGTCATTATACTTTTAAAAACCTCAAGAGGTCTAACTGTAATTATTAAAAATCTCAAAGAGTCAAAATATAATTAAAAAGAAAACAAATTAGGAAAACTGATTATCATAATATCTATCGAACATAACGGAATCTTTAAATAAAAATTTAAACAACATAATCTATCATAAAATCTCACCAACTCTTTTTTTACATCTAATTAATTATTAATTAAAGACGAAAGAAAATAGAGATAAAACAAAAAAGATTCCTTATACTCCTAATATAAGGTTTTTAATTCGTCTATTATCGACAAAAAAAAAAAAGAAAAGAAGAAAATCGTCCATTTAGTTTCAGTCCAGAGCATTAGGACCAGCACAAGCCTTCAAAACAGGACTCCAAATCCATTGCACCAAAAATCTTCTCCCTCTTCTACCATTCACATTGAAGGTATTTCCCTCTCTGTCCTTCATCACCTGCCCTATATACCCACCTCCTCCTCCCGACCCATACAACCCCTCACAAAGATCTCCGATCTCCGTCGGAGCCGTCGGATCCTCCCCGGCATACCAAGCATTGATCAAAGGATTCGAAGACAGCTCCGCTAATTCGTGTCCAATCACACTGATCATCCCGTCCAACCCGACGTCCCGATTCGGAGGCTTTAATGCCGCGGGTCCACCACCACCCATATACCCGGGAATCGCAAACGGGTACGCACACACTTCCGGGCACTGCTTACCTGAATTCCCGACCCAGGCATACGGTAGCGTGTACCCGACCATCGACGGGAACGTGAAGTAATGGAACCCGCAAACGGCCCGGCAGAAATCCTCCACCGTTACGTCGCCAGACGTCAAGATCAGATAGATTCCGTTCTTGTGGTCAACGGGGAAAGGTGCAGTCTTTACCGCACTGCCAATGACTTGCTGGACCGACAAACGGGTGAGGTGCGTACCGTGGGAGTACCGGTTATCGGCGTACTCTCCGGCGACGAGAACCGTTCGGGAGACGTTGGCGCCGGTCTGGTCAGTATAGAGCGAGACGGTGCTCCACCACTCGGCCACGGAGGGGGAGGCGGCGGCGCGGTGGTTGGCGGAGATGGATAGGAGGAAGTCCTTGATTAGGAGCTTCTGGGATGGGGCCCACTGGCCGTACCAGATGAGGTAGATGTGGATCGGGGAAGATAGGACCGGACCCATGTGGTAACGGAGCTGGACTAGGTCCGACGAGCCCTCGTACTTCTTGGAAGAGGAGAGAGAGTAGGGTGGGAGCTTGGGGTTGTAGTATTCTGGGTGTAGGTTAGCGGTTTGAGGTGTAGGTTTAGCATAAGCCGTAGTGGTAACGTGGAAAAAGATGAGGAAGATAATAAGGTTTAGTGCCATTTTGGAAAAAAGGCGTACAATAAGGAAGCGGTGTGTGTAGGATAAATGGTGGTGCGTGCAGGATAAGTTGTGGTGGCTTGGACACAAAGAGAAATGGGGGAGGCTTATATATAGAGAGAGAGAGGAAGAAAGACTTGCTTGGGAAGGGGAAAGGAGGGAAATGGGCTGGAGACAGCTGCATTGTGGGCACAGGACACTACCGTTCTCTCTCCTCTTTTTTCCGTTTCTTCTGGAAAACTGGGAAACGCTTTTACTACCAAATGACGAATATGTCCTCATTTTCTGAATAATTGACTCTTCCTCGTTCCGGGGACCGCATCGTCTGCGACAATAGAACCTGCGATGTCTCCTGTAGCATCAATGACATGATGCCACGTTACTATCACTTTACAGATTACCGGTTCCGTGGGATGATGTGATTCATAAATGATTGTCGTCCCTTAGATAAAAATGGGGCCCACCCGTCCTCTTAACATGTCTATTTCTTTGATCAAACCGTCTATTTGATAGACGATCAAAGAAATTTTTCAGTGTTTCTGATATTCATGTTAGACGATGATTTTGATGATCCAACGGTTCAAATGAGATCAATATGTTTCTACTTGGGAATGAGAAGAAAAGCTGGAAAGATACATATCTAATTAATTTGAATATTTTATTTTTGGGGTTGGTGAATTGAGTCAGCGCTCTTCTTTCTATCACGTGGATGAAATCACCATGTTAACTTCATATTTAGATCAATGTATTTTGAAAGAGATCAGAAACAATTATAACTCTGATGTGCACAGAATATATAGATGGCAGATCAATTTATCCACATTAGTTTTATAATATTTAATTTCACATAATATGTTTTAATTCCAAATATCTTTTAGGTAAAAAAAAAATTTGTTTTACGTATACATATCGGTCTAGATCGTCCAATTCATAAATTTGAAAAATAAATAAATAAATATCAGATTATTCAAACTGATGTCGGTTATACTGATCTGATCCAAATTCTCATAAAACAATTGTTTGTATCGTGGCTTGAGACCGGATTGTTGAGGTATGATTTCGATACAAACCAGCCAATAAATCCATAAATATCGAAGAAGATCAATCCTTCAAACCTTGTATATCAGTCGGTAGATGTGTGTATGAGTGAGATCCAATGTATCAAAGAAAACAAAAAAATCAACTTAGTTTTGTTATTAATTTCAATTTTTTTTTGGTCTTAACCATGTGGTGTCCCCACACCTATTTGGGTGTGGGACTAATCCACGCTCGGGGCTGAAGCAATTACAGTAAACCCCCAGTCACCAATGCTTCTAGTGAGATTCGAACTCTAAACTTACCTTCGAAGACGCCCACCAGAACTCAGCTTGCTACCAACGGAGCCACACATCGGTGGTTAATTTCAATTTTCTTTACCAAAAGAGAAATGTGGTTAAAAGGCATGTCATACTACATCTTTTATGTAATTAACTAATAGTAAGTTTATTTTTAATAGCATGGTCTATCTAAAAATAATTAAAGAAAGACAAAGAAAAAAAAATAATCAAACCACAAAATATAGGTTAATATATTTCACCCAAATATAATGATACATTGTACTATAATGGGTTCCCCAAAATTAAATGCGTAACGGATATTTTTTTTCTAGAAGATAACACAAGATTTAAATCTAATGTGCTTAGATCTTTTGTGCATTAAAGCAAGCCAGATGATAAGTGTTGTACTACACCATGCCCGGGATGCATATATTAAGGTTGTGTTTGACGTTGTTTGTGCTTTTGGATAAGTAATTCGGTGGGAGCATTTATCCACGCTTCGGTAAATACATTTATTCAAGTGCTTATGGAAGTTTTAGGGGTAAAATAGGTATTATAGAAATATTATTAAAGCCTAGAAATAAAATTTATTTAAGTGCTTATAAAAGTTTAGAGGTAAAATAAGTATTATAAAAATATTACTAAAGTTTAGAAATAGATTCTTGTATAACTGATAAGGCTGTGTTGGCCTGGCTTATATAAGTGTTTATTTCAGCTTATAGCTTATTAAAACACTTTTTAAAATTAAAAGTGTTTAAAAATGTGTTTGGTAACACCTAATGGGTAAGTGCTTACCCATAAGCAAAAGAGAAAGGCTAGCCACTTATGCAAGAAGCTATTTTCTTTCATAATACCTATTTTACCCCTAAACTTTCCTAAGCACTTAAATAAATGTTATTTTTAAACTTTAAAAATATTCATAATACCTATTTTACCCTTAAACTTTCGGAAGCACTTAAATAAATGTATTTACCAAGCGCCATTTTTTTTTAAGTAAGCAATTTATTGTTGCTGTGGATAAGTGTTCTCATTGAGCTACTTATCCAACGAGTGCTTATCCAAAAGCACAAGTCAAGCCTAAGAAAAGTTGCTCTCAAGCGCTTCTCCTTATGAGTAGCCTTCCTCTATTGCTTATGACCCATTAGGTGTTACCAAGCACACTTTTAAATATAAAAATTGCTTTCATAAGCTATAAGCTAAAATAAGTACACTTATATAAGGCGGACCAAACGCAGCCTAAGTGGGTTGCTTGCTGCCCTTTAATTTCAACTTTGTAAGACAATTTTTCTCCAGGTGGACCCTTCATCAATGAGTCGTCGCTACGCGTTGATATAAAGGTTAAAAGAACCAGCTTAGATGACAAGTGGTTCGTTGCTGTAGCTACGATAAAGAAAGAATAGAATAAAAGCGATGTTGTGAGCTGTCTCCGATGGGGGTCGGGTATCTTTTCAAAATATCTAAAAATATCAACTGTAGTGTTTTTGGACCGGTCCGGTTGCAAAGCCGGGCTGGACCAAGGACCTTAACAGTGGTTGGGCCATAGCCCAAAAATTTTAACCTCAATCCAAGCAAAGCTAAAAGCCAACAAGATGTTACTTTCACCTCATCTTGGGACTTTTTTTAGTAAAATTTGTATTTTGACCCCTCATGTTTATGACAATATCAGTCACACCCCTTTATGTTTTTGAATTCCCACTGCCCTCCCTTTGGTTTGCTGTCTAGGCTTAGATACCCCTCCTGCAGTAACAGAACCATCTGGCTCATTTGAAAGAGTAAATGCATTTTATATCTTAATGACTAATTTATTGTTTTTATAATGAATGTAGATGGAGAATGATAATAATACCCTTTTTGTAATTTCTCAACCCCAACCCTCATTTTCAAAAGAAGGTGAACGGTGAAAGGTTGACGAATGGCCGACGGCAAATGATGGATGGACGAGGAGGGGGAAGATGAAAGCAATTGTTCTAATGGTGAAACCCTTTGGAGATTGGTGTCAATAAACCCTCTCGTCGGTGTAAGCTCCACCTTACTATAGAACAGCGATAAATGATCGACAACAAATGGTCGACCACGAATGGGGGACAAGGATGTGAATGGCATTAACTGTAGGTCGAACCTGTTAATGGAAAAGATGAAAGCAACTTGCTACTAGAGACGAGAGCAAATATGAACAAAACCCTTAAAAGATCGATTTCAATGACCCTAAACTGTAGAGTATTCATGTCTTTTCGTATGTCCGAATCCACGACCATGGGTTTAAAAATGTTGGGTTTTTCGTCTTTTTACAAGATTTGTTAACGCCGTGGGCGTGGCGTCAACCATTCTGTTACTAGTGGGGTATCTGAATTTAAACAACAAACCTTAGGGGGACATGGGGAATTATAAAACGTGAGGAGTCTGTTGACATTGTCATAAATGTGAGGGTCAAAGTATAATTTATCCTTTTTTTATTATTTGTATTAGGAAGTTATGCATGGGTCCCCTGAACCCATAATTTCTGACCCGACAAGGTATTAGTTGTGGACAGTGGACCTTGAGGTCCTTGATGTTGCTTTTTCTCACAGTTATGGGCACGAGAGGGAGAGAAGGATACAGTGGAAATATCAATTAGGTTAGCAGCCATTGTCAAGGACAGCAAGAAAATGAAGACATAAAAAAATACTATTTGCCAAGTGGCAAAATATTTATCATTTCCTTTCACAAAAGTATCTTTAAGTCATAACTTCGAATGACGTGTCTACCATGATTGGCGCAGTGCATGGGTCCCGCTTTGAATGGGGGGCCAATAACAAGGGGATACGTACAGAAGCATGTTCGGCTGCTTTTTGCCTTTTGTTGATTTTATTATGTTGATCGGACTTGGTCTGGGAGGTATTATCACAAGCAGGCCAAAGCCGACAATTGTCCGTGCATAGCAGGCCCAGTCCTGGCCCACTTTAGGCATAAAAATCCCTAGCACAAGCCCATTGTTTGTGGCCCACTTTAAACTGTTTAGTTTATAGTAGCATAGAGAGAGAGAGAGAGAGAGAGAGAGAGAGAGAGAGAGGAAAGCATTCACCTCACTCCTCGGAGTAAGCAAACGCTAAACAAATTATTGGGTCAACTCAGGGCTTGGCCAATGAAGATTTCTTTTGGATCGTGTTTAAGATGAGTTGCCGTAGCTTAGTTAGGGCGTGTTTGGTGCTGCTTCTATGAACGAGAAGTGATTTTTTTTAAAATTGATTCTTATGAAGCGCTTCATAAGAATTGCTTCAGAGGAATAAAAGATGTTTGGTAAACACCTATTGAAAAAGCACTTGCAAGTTAGATTTGTGAGAAGCTTGTGCAAAGTAGGAAATCTATATTCAATAGAAGTTTTGTTCGTGAAGATAACATGGGTCAAATAGGTATTTTAAAAGTTTTAAAGGGGTATATAAGACTAATATTTCATTCGGGAAGATAATGTGGGCAAAATAGGTATTTTAAAAGTTTTAAAGGGGCATATAAGACCATAAGATATATTCGATTCATGTAGATAACATGGGTAAAATAGGTATTTTAATAGTTTTAAAGGGGCCTATAACACCATAAACCATAAGACATTTCATTTGTGTAAATAATATGGGTAAAATAGGTATTTTAATAGTTTTAAAGGGGCTTGTAAGACCATAAACCATAAGACATGTCATTCGTGTAGATAATATGGGTAAAATAGGTATTTTAAAAAATTTAAAGGGACAAGACATATTTCATTAAAACCTCAAACTGATTCTCGCAAACTTGATTTCAAAAGTAAGAAATAGTAGCTTCAAAAAAAGCAACATTTGGATGAAAGATTGACAAACGTTTCTCTTATTCATTTCTCTTATTCCTACCGTTTTAAGGTTCTGCCCTTAAATCCTAGCAATTGTATAAGGTTGTATACTCCGCCCTTAAATCCTAGCAATTGTATAAGGTTGTGTGCTCCGCGGCTGGATTCATAAACTCCTTTCTTCTTCACTTTACATCACAGAGCCAAGGCCTTGCCAATTCTCATTTGTTCAGCCAAAGAATGATCTGATAAATGAGCAGCAATGTCTGGGATCATCCTGATCCAAAAGGCTAACAGTTGCACAATGATGTAATAACCTGATCACTTATCCCAGGAAGAAAGAATGCCAAAGCTGCCCTCAAATCCTCAACATAACATCACCCAAGTAGATGCTCTTTAAAAAAGAAAAAAAGCTCATACATAGACCATTGCTGAGTTCCTTCTATTGTCAAAAGGGTTCCCAGGACATGAGCATTTACTTGTATAATAGCAACCCAGAAATGTCAGTTGTAAAAAAAACCATTAGAGCACTAAGCTTCTCAGAAAACTTGAAGCCTGTTTTCAAAACTGTAAATTGATTATGTTTTCCGGTACAGTACACATTCGAGTAAGGATCATCTCTACTACAAGTCAGTTCCTCCTTTCCATATTCATCACCACTCTACACCTTTAATCAGTTCAAAAAACATCTTATTGAAACTTTACAAACTCAACAAATAAATCACAGAATATCAATACAGGTTAGGAGAGAGGAACCTCAGAAGGCGGACGGTGGGAAGGCTTACAATTCTTTCATCTCTTATCCACCTTTATTTGAAGCTTACCCATTCCTGCTTCCAACTTTCTTAGACTAGTTTCATTTTTAGTCTTACTCATGGTTAAATTTGCGGCATTGAGCCAAGGGTGTTGCAAGCACTGCTGTGCAGTTGGCCGCTTCTCTGGTGCAAAATCGAGAAGCGGGCATACAAACTTAGCAAACTCCCGAGCATCAGAGTCAGAAAACTTGTATTTATCAACCAGCATTCGGTCTAATGGCCAGAATCTAAGCCTTCGAATCCTCTTCAGGTCACCATATCTGTCAAAGAAGTCTTTTGATCGGGATCTCCCAATAGCTCTCTGTTTCACAAGCAGAGAGAAACTGTTATTAGATGCCATCATAAGAAAGCTGGGGGAATATAAAAACAAAAAAAGTATTCTCACCTTTCGGGGTATTTTTCCAAGGAGTTCCATCATCCGAGCAAGGTGATCCTGAAACCCACCCAATCAGCAAATTCATTTTAAGTTAAATGGGATTAAGTTGGGATATTTGTAATTCAACAAACCCGAGATGCACCTTTTGAACATCAATACGAGACACGGGTATACTTTTTTTCCTGATAAGATGGCAAATCATTCATCATCTTGAATTATCAAGCATACCACTGCACCAGACCACCTCCTCCCCAAATCCCCAAAAGTAGATAATAACAACACTAATAATAACATCAATATCTTAATTGGTAGATTGCTTAGTAAGTAATAAAAAATGAACAACAAAATACCCGTCCACGAGGAAAAACTATGATAACAACAAACATCCATCCCAAGAAATGAGGAGCAGTTGTAAAGAAGCTGACAATCTTGTTAAGTCAAATCTCACAGGGCTCTTAACCCGCACGGGTTAGCACAACTGGCAGGCTCTCCAACTCACGAACTAGCAGTCCCAAGTTCGAGTCCCCGGGATTACCTGATATATGGTCCTTGTGGGTAGGGTCATGTATCCGGGGTTTACCCTGTCCCCAGTGTAAACCTCTATTCAAATATATTTTATTTTCATATTGTTCACTAGCAAACTGTTACTTGCTTCAGAAAAGGACATATTCATAAATAATAATAATAATAATAATAATAATAAAAAAAAAAAAAAAAAAAAAAAAAAAAACTGAAAATGAATG
>JAUPMG010000004.1:18955608-18966006 GCA_031762675.1 Pachysandra terminalis
AAACCAACTTCTGCAGCTTCTTATACGCCAATCTATTGCGTTGTTTCGTATGGATGAGGGCAAAAGTACTCCAATTCGCTCACAGGTTGAGGATGATGCAGTCTGGGCCAAGATCCGGGTGACATGTCGAGCGACATGGGCGATATGTTGCACGACATGTCTCAAAAGTCGAGCCAAAACGACATCAAGTGTATATGTCGTGTCACCCAGTCAAGAAATAGCGACATGTCGCCGACATGGTATACACTGCCTTGTCCAAGCCTAAACTTAACTGGACTGGATCCGACTATCTAGCCCAAATCCACCTAAACTCCTAGCCCATTAAAGCCATTCGTTAGTGAAACTTGAAGTGAGGTTAGTTTGAAAGTGAAAGCACACATGGACAAATCCTAAACTCCTAGCCCATTAAAGCCATTCGTTAGTGAAACTTGAAGTGAGGTTAGTTTGAAAGTGAAAGCACACATGGACAAATCAGGATCTTTATTTTATCGATCCGGATCGGTCCGGGACTGGATCGGCCAATCCAACAAATCTCTATTTAAAATATATATATAATAATAATAATAATAATAATAATAATAAAGAATCCAATTGGTATTGGCCTGGATCGGTCTGACATCGACCTATCCCGACCGGTATTGCAGGTCCGGCCGATCCAAAATAAAAAAAAAAAAACATATCCAACATTTGGATCGGACCAAGATCGGCCGATCCAATACCAAATCGGTGATCCGGATCGGGATCGGCCCAGACCGATCCGATCTAGGATCCTGAGAATAAAAATCCTATTACTTTGAAAGTGAAAGCACACATGGACAAATCAGGATCATGAAGCATCCACCACGTGTAAAATAATGCATCACACGGTTGTAAAAGAGCCCATAATTGGCAAAATTACCATAAACTTTACATATGACAATATGTAACATACAAGTGTTAATAATAGAAATATAAGGCTGCATTTGGCACGGCTTATATAAGTGTTTATTTCAGCTTATAGTTTGTCAAAGCGTTTTTAAAAATTAAAAGTGTGTTTGGTAATACCTAACGGGTAAGTACTTACCCATAAAGAGTAGAGAAGGCTAACCCATAAGGAGAGGATGTTGAGAACAGATTCTCTTATCACTTATGCTGAAATCTGTTTCTAAACTTTAATACTATTTTTATAATACCTATGTTCCTAATAAATTTTTTTAAGCACTTAAATAAATGTTTTTACTCAAGGCTATTTTTTGTTTCAAGTAAGCAGTTTATTATTGCTGTGGATGAGTGCTCCCATTGTACCCACTTATCCAATAAGTGCTCATCCAAAAGCACAAGCCATGCCAAACGCAGCCTAAAAGTTGATTTATTATCCACTTGGCTAATAAGAGGGTCCACGTAAGGTGGACGATTTATTATCCACTTGGCTAATAAGAGGGTCCACGTAAGGTGGACGGTCTGGATTAGTCACGTCATCCTCCAAAATGGCAGAAAAACTCAATGTTTGCTGCTTAGAAAGAACAGAAAACCTGTGGCCTTTTGAAATGTTTCAACCCAAATCTGTCCTGTGTTACATTTCATCCCTCGTTTTTTCTCGATCGATAGATCGATCGAGCGAGTCTTGACGTAGCCGACGAAGAAAAAGGCTTCGGTAGTGTTCTTGATTTCGCCAAATCTGTGGAAAGTCTCAACTTGGTTCTCATCGATCTCACCCTCACAAGCTCACCAATCTTTCGATCCCACGAACAATACCCATTTCTTCGATTCACCGGCGATTTCTCCACGGCTGAGATCTTATAATCCCTTTTTCTTCCCCCCCTAGGGCTTTGAATTTTGGTCTGTTTATTTGTTTCTGATTGATTGTATTATGTTTCCGGTGTCGATTGATTTGATGTCTACACTCTGGTTTTGGATTGATTTCATGGCCTGATCTGCGAGCTTCTGTGAATTTCGATTGGTCTGAAGGGTTTGAAAATGGCGCAAAACCAAGCGTCGAATATGGATCTCTTCGATGTTTATTTTCGGAGAGCAGATTTGGATCAGGACGGTAGGATAAGCGGAACCGAAGCCGTTGGCTTCTTTCAGGGTGCGAATTTGCCGAAACAAGTTCTTGCAAAGGTATTTCTCATGTTCACTCCCTCTTAGTTCTTCAATTTGCTGTTATTTCATAGACATCACTGAATTTCTGTTTGGTGCAGAAATCTGATATCTTCACATAGATTGATTATCACAGTCGTTTTTCTTTTTCTTTTTTTTTTCTGCTAATTGGAATTTGGACGATCATCACATATTCGAATATGGGTTATTTTATGAAAAACGTTCAATAGATTGAAGCAGAAATTTACCGTTTGTTAATGAAGACTGTAAGCTGAATTGGGT
The DNA here is from genome assembly GCA_031762675.1 of Pachysandra terminalis. NCBI lineage: Eukaryota > Viridiplantae > Streptophyta > Magnoliopsida > Buxales > Buxaceae > Pachysandra > Pachysandra terminalis. The sequence goes on from JAUPMG010000004.1 coordinate 18,957,970, forward strand.
TGCAAAATAGATTGAAGTGTTTATACTTGCAACATGTCAAATGTCCCAGCAGGAGTGAGAATTACTTATGGGTTGCTGTCTTACTCTTGAGCAAGAACACTCAGTTGTGGGTTTACTGCAATCTGTTAGCTGATATTTATGAGTTATCTTCATTTCCCCTTTCATGGTACTATTTGTTTTTATTAATAACATTAGAACCGTGTACGTTTATATAGGGTTGTTGATCGAGATCAAGCAGTAGTAATAAACACTGTAAAAACGAAGATCAAAACAATGCACACAGATATACGTGATTCGGCAAAGCCTACGTCCACGGGAGAGAAGAAATTTCCACTATGTCAAAAAATGAATTAGAGTTACGACTTATACTCCTACCCGATATATAGGGAAAATTCGGGACCCCTCAGATCCCTTCCCCTTGGATCTAGAGACTGGTGAATATGAGCCACCCACTATCTCCATCAAGGGTAAATTCAACATACCTCCTTGAGGTTTAATATAATACCCAGACACCTCCCTTGCCATTTTCAAATTGATAAAGCCCTCCTCACTAATATGCTAAGAGTGCCATTTCCCTTCCCTAAACCCATCCTTAGTGATGGAAATTGTCTATTTACTTATTATATGATATCTAAGTTAGTTGTATCCTTAAATGACAATCACCCCAAAAAAAAAAAAAAATTCCTTAAATGAAAATTCTATGACCAGTTTGTGTATGCTTTTAGAAGAATTAGATTAATTAGCAATTTAAATAAAATTAAAGGATATAAAATTTATTTTAAGATGCAATTAATAGGTAGAGCAGTCATATAGTATGTGTACAGACAATTTTAGTTCCTTAGAGTTGGTGTAGGAGAGTTCAATATCACGATTATCATACAAGATGGGAGCCCGTTGTCATTTTGAAAAAGGGCGATGGAGGTGTTTGGGGTATTACACTAGACCTCAAGGGTTTTTGTTTGTAGAACTCACCCTTATCTATATGATTCCATCCAATCTTCCAACACAATGTCATGTTTGCTTCATAAAGATTGTGTCAATTACTGCTACTTTAATAGAAAACAATGTCTTGTGATCAATCTTTGAAGCGGCAACAATGAGATGGCCTTGGTTTCTTTCAATCTTGGTTACATTTTTCTTTTTTAAATAAATTGATCTTGGAGCAGGAATTTAAGACATTGACTAGTGTCTGTCTAACTCCTTGTTGTCTCTGTGCTCACAACTCGGATAAAGAGAAAACTTTAGAAGAACTCTTTGTGATTGCTTTATGTGATTCGTTCCATTTAGGTATTGGAATCTAGTTATTTCCGTATTTCGTTGACGTAACATGACACAAGGAAGTTTGGGGGAATGTCAACGAAAGCAATTGTGGATCATTTACAAGTGGACATTTCCCTATGTGATGGCCAAGTTGTGAAAAATTGAATTTTAGCAAAATAATAATAATAATAATAATAATAATAATAATAATACTAAAAAAATTTAAAACAAAGTATTTGGATAGTTAGCCTGTCTTCAGTCTTTGTATATGCTGTCGTAAGCAAGGACAGAAACACTGAAGATGCAATACTCTTGAGTATTACTTCCAAAAGAATTTCTATTTATTTTTATTCAAGATTATTCAATCATGATAGTAGGTTTAGTTCAACCATAGATCCTCCCCTAGAGTTTTCACTAACAAATCAACACATATTATCAAGTAGTTCCAAGTTGAGTAAAGTCTGAGTCATTGAGTTAACTCTATTCAGCAAACACTCGAGTCTAGTCTAGACTTTGAGTTTCAAACTATGGTCCTAACATTATTATTGATGCCAATAGTTTCTTATCACCCTGATGCAGGTGGAAGTTCTCTCTAATTTCTTGTCAGAATCAGGATTATATCAGTCCAGAAGTTAACGTATTTTCTGTTTCCTGTTCATTACCAAGTGTTCCATGATGCATACAAGAAATGCTATCAAATTTAGCAGCCTCTGCACTGGGTCTTTTTGATTTCATATTTTAGGCAACAATCTCAAGATTTACCAGGAATCATTATTTCAAGATAAACACGATTGTTTCACACAGAGTCCACAGTAGCTAGAAACTGAGATGGGGCTGCCATAGAATTTCCGGGTTTGCACCATTAGCATAATGGATTCTGTTGTTGATGGGTTCTACTTTTTTCATTGGAGAATAAAAGAATTTATATTATAAGGAAGTTTTCTTTCATTGCAATTTTTTAAAGTTTGACGTCGTCAGTGCAGCTGTCATTACCAGTGGCAACTGATAAAGGTACATTGAGTGCGATTGGGGTTTTGTAGATACAATTTTATCATATATGGTTTTGTTTGATATCAGTTTTGGTCAATGTTTTTTTTTGGATGATTGATTTACAAGGGGTCTTTTAGACATTTTCCTTTCATTTTTCATGCTTACTCTTACAACACAACTTCATTGGTTCTGTTGTGGAATATATCATATGTGTAATATATAACAATCTATTCTTTCGTTTGCAGATATGGATGCATGCTGATCAGAACCGGACCGGTTTTCTTGGTCGGGCAGAATTTTATAATGCTCTTAAACTTGTAACTGTGGCACAAAGTAAGCGAGAACTAACTCCAGACATTGTGAAGGCTGCATTATATGGTCCAGCAGCAGCTAAAATCCCTGCGCCGCAGATAAATCTTTCAGCCACACCTGCACCTCAATTAAATTCTATGACAGCAGCACCTGCCCCTCAGATGGGCGCTGTTGCACCAACAGCATCTCAAAATCTTGGCTTCAAAGGACCACAGGTACTTCCAAATGCAAGTATGAACCAGCAGTATTTCCCATCACAGGGAAATCAGTTCATGAGGCCTGCTCAATCCATGCCTGCCGGTTCTGCTTCACTTTCACCACAGAGCCATGCTACTCAGGGATTCCCTGGGGGTGGCAGTACAGTGGGCCCTCGTCTTCCAACTTCAGACATCTCAACTGACTGGCTCAGTGGAAGGACCGGTGGAGCTCAAATTGGAGCATCTTCACAAGTCCCTAATAGAGGAATCAGTCCCTCTCAGGATGGATTTGGCTTGGCACCATCTGGGCCAACACCTTCAGTACTGCGAACACAGGCAACCTCTGCCTTGACACCCTCAGTTGCACCAAAATCACAAGATCCATTTCTAATGTCCACCCAACTGGCAACAAAGGATTCTAAAGCATTGGCTGTCTCTGGAAATGGGTTTGCATCTGACTCAATTTTTGGAGGGGATGTGTTTTCTGCCACCTCATCTCAACCTAAGCAAGATTCCTCTACACCTGCATTTTCTTCTAACAGTGTACCTGCGTCATCAGCCATTGTGCCTGTATCTGCTGGGTCACAGCCTTCAGTTAAGCCAAACCCACTTGATTCTTTGCAGAACTCATTTTCAATGCACCCTGTTGGGAGTCCACTTCAGCGAGCCCATTCACTTGGAAAACAGAACCAACAAATTTCATCTCAGAGTAGTACCGCATTCACTTCACCTGGGATTTCTGTCACTGCTGGGAATTCTGTTTCCACCCATTCCCAGCTTCCATGGCCAAGGATGACTCAGTCTGACATTCAAAAGTACACCAAAGTATTTGTGGAAGTAGACACAGACAGAGATGGGAAAATCACTGGTGAACAGGCACGCAACCTGTTCCTGAGTTGGAGGCTGCCTAGAGGTGGGATTCTTGATTTTTAAAATTGATATTGGAATATATTCTATCTCAATTTGTTTAAATTTGGTTGTGTTGTTCCTTGGCTTCATATATATTCCCAACATAAAATAAAAAAGCACCATATCCTTGAACTTGAAATTGTTCTCATGATCCATTTTTGGAATTTAGGCTGTTAATGATATCTCATGCTTGCTCCAGTGTACTGTAGAAGTGGCACATATGTAGGTTATATAGACTATTCAGTTGATCTTGGGCTTCATGCTTTTCCTGTGAGTTAAAATTTGGTGGTGGTGTTTGTTGGCTTCATATATTTGCAACGTTAAACAGACCAGCACCATATCCTTGAACTTGTTTTAATATTTATTTCAGAATTTAGGCTATTCGCAAAACCCCTTGTCTGCTTCAGTTCATCATATGTACTAGTAGCACATATGTAGGTGGTCTAGATTGTCAAGTTGATGGCCCAACCCACAAACCAAAACATGATAAGGGTCATCTAATAATGGGAGTCTTTCTTAGAGAAGTCCAGTTGGAACTTTCTTGTGCTGTAGGATATCCTAGGTAGGGTATACCTATTGAATAATCTAACCAACAGCATGTGCACCAGATAGAGGTTAGAGTTGCGGGCTTTTATGGCTTGCCGTCAAATACCACTAGTTTTATATTTGTTTGAGTTAATTATAATTTGTGATTCATCACTCTACTACATGATCGGATGGTGATGAATAGGGACCAAACTTATGGTCCTGATTGGTTTTTCAGCAAGTTACATTTTTATTGCATTACCATGCAAGCATATGAAACATAACTTTGCAAATGATGGAGTCACCTACATGGCTACGGCTAACGTGTCTTAGATTGTGTGTTGCTTGACATTGTTTACTCACTTTTCTTTTCTTTTCCTTTTGATGTAATTGGAAGGACTGGTAAGAGTTCCATTTCTTTGACATCCTTTGTGCATGTGAAGTTAAAATGCAGTTATTTTGTTCCTTGATCATATTCTCAATATTCTATTATTTTTGGCTGTCATCAGAGATCTTAAAACAGGTTTGGGACTTATCCGATCAGGACAACGATAGCATGCTTTCTCTAAGAGAGTTCTGTACAGCACTCTATTTGATGGAGCGGTATCGGGAGGGCCGTCCTCTGCCAGCCGTACTTCCAAGCAGTGTCATATTCGGTGATACCATATTACCCACCACAGGTCAACCTACTGTTGCATATGGGAATGCAAATTGGGGACCTACTCCTGGTATTTCCTTTACATTTTTTTTTTCCAGAATTCTTCTGATTTCACTTGCCCAATATTTCTGGAATTTTTATCTTTTCACGTTCATGATTAGGTTTGCAACAACAGCAAGGGATGCCTGGTGCACGACCAATATCACCTGTAGCTGGAGTGAGGCCATCAATGCAAGCTCATGCTCCTCAAGCTGACGGTGGCATGCAACCCAATCAGCAAAAGTCAAGAGTGCCTGTAATGGAGAGACACCTTGTAAACCAACTTAGCAAAGATGAGCAGAGTGCACTAAATTTGAAGTTCCAAGACGCAACAGAGGCAGATAAAAAGGTACCCTTTTGATTTCACATAACGCTTATTTGCTTCACTGACGCACTCAATATCTTTACATCTTGCTAGGATATTTTCAAAATAAAATATATGGTTTCACTAGACAAAAGAAACAAAATAATCACATTGAAGAATCCTATGTATTGAGGTTTAGGGTATCGGTTTCGTATCGGGTATCGGCCCATCCAAAACCGATAATCGGTTCTTCTCGGCTGATACGTAGCAGGTATCGGCCAATACTGTTAAAAAGTTGAGGCAATTTGATATGTATCAGCCTATACCTTTACTATTAGGTTCGTAACAGCCACCCACAAAACCGATATGACTCGGCCAATACATAACTGTATCGGCTGATACTTATAACCTTTGTTCGAAGCTAGAGCTTGTTACATGGTCTCTGATTTCTGCTTCTTTGTAAGCCGTCCTCCATGTAGTCAATTCTTTGTCTTAGTTTCCAGTTTTTGTTTTTCAAATGCATTTTTCTCTTTATATATGTATTCGTTTACTTGTTTGTGATCTTGCTTCTGAACCATAGTTAAAATCTAGGTTTTAGTTTTGTGTTTGCTTACAGTTTAAATCTACTCACATTCTTTCTGCTGAAACAAATTTACCAAAATATTTTATGGTCTAACCTCAATTATTTCTCTTGCTTTTACTCCCAAGTTATCTTTCTTCTCTTTTTACGATTCTTCCCATTGAGAAGATTGTCAAACTGCATTGGAAGTTCGAATTATTTTTAATATATACTTGGTAACGATCATTGGGAATGCTTATCTATTTGTTTCCTATATTTTTGAATTAGACATTTTTATATCCTTCGAGATATGTATTGGATACATTTGGTTTAAAGACCTCATAAGTTCACCTTTCTAGAACCACCCGGTTTTAAAAGGAATTTAACTTGTATACCCTGATCTGCCTAACCTGTTTCTTTCTGTTCATGAAGGTAGAGGAATTGGAAAAGGAGATTCTAGATTCTAAAGAGAAGATTGAGTTCTATCGCACTAAAATGCAGGAACTTGTGAGTGGTTTCCTTTTTTCTTGGTCATATCTTCTGTTTGTTTGATGGTAACACATTTTAGTTTATGTATAGTATTTACAATTGTGTACTTTTTAAGCTTTTAGGCAGTGACCTGCAACACATAAATCCCATTGCCGTAGAATTTTTGAATTAATAGCTGAAGAAAGATTTTGATAATTATAACAAACTTATTTTAAATTATCAGCTATCCTTTGTGTAAGTTCCTATCTGTAGTCCATTTGAATCTTGGATGGGGTGCAATTTGATGTATCGAAAGACTTGGCACTTCTCTGAGTTATTAATTCTTTTAAAATAAATAAAGGTATCATCTTATTGAGAAAGAAATGAGAAGCAATGAGAAGCACAAGACCTGCAGAGCCGCTTAAACATATGGTATTACAAAGAGGATCAGTATATGCTAATTTTATTACTTTCATTCATTAACAATGTATTATTGTAATTCGAAATGGAGATGCGGATGCCCATGAATGTGTCATCTATATGATTTAAATAAATTTATGTGTTGTGTTCCTGGATTTTGGGTTCATCGCCATATAATGTGTGCATGGAGTGATGAAAAACAAGATGTCTTTCTGACATGAACTGGGAAATACTGCTGCCACCTTACTGAGCATCTTGGCCAGGAGAACCTTGTGGGAGGCATGTTCTTGGTATGGTACTGAAGGCTCTGGAGCTGCTTCTAGATAGGTCTGACGAGGAGCTTCAATTGTAAACCACCGCTGAGGTATCAAGGGAGGGAGTTTATTACCCAACGATACTTGTTATTGGTTTTTCTAATAGCTACCATCTGTTGATTCAACACCAATGCATACTTGTTAGACCACAGTTGAAAAACAGAGGAGAGGCCTTTTAAACAAGATTTCCCTTATGAAACAATGTTCAATAGCTTTTGTTGTATTGGGTCAATTTTCCATAAAGTGGTAGTCTTAGTGAGGATATTGCACATGAAATTAGAGCTGGTTGGCCTAAATAAAGAGGTGCTTTTATAGCAGTATGTGATCGACTTGTTCTACTCATTATAAAAGGCAAATTTTATAAGACAATTATCGAGCTTGTTATGATGTTTACAGCAGAATGTTGGGCAACAAAGAAGAAGCCCTTATCAGGAAAAGGAAAAAAAAAAGGAACTTGGGTTGGGGGGTGCGCGCAACAAAGAAGCAACATATACAGAGGATGAGGATTACTGAGATGTGTAGGAAGGTTAGGAAAGGACCTGGATGGGTCAGATAGAGAATTTCAATAAACATAATCTGATCGAAGATGTGGTTTTTGATAAATTGGGATAGCGAAGCAGTATTCAATCTATTCATGTTACCGACTCAACTAGTCGGAATAGGGGGTGAACTATGGGATCAACTGAGCAATTTTTGGACTGATTAAAAAAATAATAATAATTAGTGAAAATTAATTATGATTTCTTGGAAGTTTCGACCTTTTGATAGATAAACATCAAATTGCCATTATTACACATTGGTCAGCTGAGTTGCATGATTTGGTTACTCAAACAACTCCCATATCACTGTGCTATTTTCCCCGTCCTCCTTGCTCTTAGTTGACAATCCAATACATTGCTCCACTTTGTGGCCCACTCTACCACAAGAAAAGCAGATGATGTGTAGACATTATTTAATAACCCAAACTAATTCATAGGGCTTAATGTGTAATTAACAAGAAAATATGGAGTAATTTAAATTTTTAGTAAATTAGCTAATATGTTTGACTTTGACTTGTTGTGATTGGTGGGTTGTACTGTAGG
>JAUPMG010000004.1:18966106-18982872 GCA_031762675.1 Pachysandra terminalis
TCTAATCTAATCTAATGGCTGGAAATTAATAGGAGTAATACTAGTTCTAATTAAGTTAGGATTTAGTAATTAAAAGAGAATTAATATTAGTTCAACTAAAACTAGGACTCTTAATCTGATGGTTAGAATTAAGTAGGACTTTACTAATCTAATCTAAGGGTGGATAGTTAATACTAAATCTAAACTAATAAATACTCCTAGACTAAGTTAAACTAAGAACATAAATCTATACAAGGAGAAGAGTTGGACGTATGATCATAATTTGAAAAGGGAGAAGAGAGAGAAGCAAGGTGCAACAGCTATACTAATTTGGAGAAAGCTTGGAGTTTGAAGAATTCAGAAGTTTTAGACCTTGAAGAAGAAGAAGAAGGTGTTTTACTCAACACCATTGATAATTCGAGGTAAGTACCCAAATTAAACTGTATTTTCGATTTGAAATAGGTATATATTTCATGTTCCTTGAGTATGACGTAGCCTATCTCTCTAAATTCTTTTCTTCTAGTCCTTCTTAATCAAAGCATGATCAAAAGTATAATTTTTGGGTTTGACAATCATATAAGGATCAAGGTATGTTAAATGAGTTGTTTTGTATTCTAAACTATAGGTTTTTCTCTGAATTTGGTTTCATAATGGATGTCTTTATTTAATTTTGGTTTTGAAGGACCTTAGTGGAGCTTTTCTGAGTTTCTGGGAATTTTCTTGTGTGTCGGTCACTTGTCGGTCGACCAATAGTTTTCTGGGATGTGTCGGTCGACTGACCAACCGATCGAGAGGTTAGTTCTGAGTTTTTTTGGTCTCGGGCTAGGTGACCGAGAGTTGACCGAGCCTCTGTAAGTTGGATTTTTGGTTACTGACTAGGCGACTGAGACTAGTTGGTCGACCGAGAGGTCAACCAAGCTTGTCGGTCGAGTCGTTGGTCAAGTCGGTCGATCGAGAATTGGCAAAGTTGTCCAATTTCTCTGAAATTTTATCAGCAGCTTTAATTTACCTAATTGAGATTGCTTGTGGTGTTGGAAATTGATTTTGGTACATATTTCATATAATTTTCCTATTTGAGGACCTTTGACCATGTTTGCCTATGTGTATTTTTAATTTTGATTCCTATCATATTAAAGCATATTATGTTCATATTTTACAAATTATATTGCACATGTTCATATACACAATTGATTGCATAGCTAATTGCACAATACACTTTGCACAACATATGCCTATGGAGCATCTAGACCTTAAGTGGGTCTAATGCATTGACTTTACCCCATACTTTGATATTCTGGAAATTATGGACATAACCGAGAGGTATTGAAATCTGAAAGTTTCAAAATAAGTGAGGAAATCCCGGATTGACTATTTGCATGTATTGAGGGACTAGCTATCCCAATAGACCAACCTTTACATCTTGTTTTGTGGGCATTACCCAAGTGAAATTCTATTAGTAAATCATGTAATGCCATAGTTCACAAAGGAGATTTCACATTGGTGATGCCTTGGGATGCGTCCACGTGATAAAAAATAAGAGTGGGGATTGTGCCCTTTAGGTCGGATGAATCCCTAGAAATTGCGGTGCACACGTAGAATAACCTCCTTTTCTTGGCCATATGTATGGGGGATGGTTCACGACGACATCTGGAACTGACTGGGGTTGGATTTGATGTGAGACATACACTATTCGAATGCCAAGCAGTATGCATATTGCATTCATATGATTGTGGTTGAATCACACTTGGTGATTATATATGTTATTGCATGAGCATGCATTGCATTCATTAATAATTGAACCATCATATCATATTGCATTGCACAACATTTCATATAATTTTCTGCATATACTAATATTCTGTTTTTGTCTATGAGAATACTAATTGATAGTGGATTTATCCCTAATTCATTTTTAAATACTGTTTTGATTTGTTTACTTACAGGCTAAGTGTAGCTTACAATTTCAAGCAACCATATTTCAGGATCTATAGATAGAACATCTGAACTACAATGATCAAGACGGAGAACAACCATATGATGAAGATTTTAGTTTTAATGAGAACATGGATGGATGAATTTAATAGATTTTGTATTAGGATTTATTGGCTTTTATGTTTTAGTTTGCTTTTGGCATTAGTTAGGTTGAATTTTCATTAGTTGGTAGGATTTGATTAAAGCATGAAACTAGGAGTAGTTTATTTTCCGTTGTTTTTATGATTGGATATTTTCAAGGATATTTTAAATTCCAGAATTTTATAATTTTCTTAATGGATTTAATGTGATTGGCAATGTATTGACTACCACTCTCATACAGAATGGGGTGAGAGTCATATTTCAAATCTATAGGGACTTCAACTGAGATCTCTATGTTTGGATGTGACACATTAATACTCTGATTTGGGTCTTACGCACCCCATTATACTGATTGATGTGCACAAGGGATGGATCTGCATTGATGGATCCCACCCAGTTTATTGATATAATAAGTCTTATATACCCCATTATATTGAGGTCATCAAAGTCATCTGATATATAAGTTTTATATCCCTTGACGTGCGCAAGGGATGAAATTGCATTAGATGGATTCCCCAGTTTGCATTTTACACCCCGTCGTACATTTGACATGTGCCAGGCATTGAACCGCATTGTTGAATCCTACACAGTTATCTTTTAATCTAGATATTGTTCAGAAAACTCATCTGGTCTGTCTTATCTCTGGAAAGGTCACGAATTTTAGTAGTAGTTTTCAGGTTTAATTAGCTAACTAACTGTGAAAAAGGCAAAAGACTTCAACGTCTTTCATATACTTAAAGCAATCATATGTCTAGGCTAGAGATATAACTACATTTATTCTATAGTTCCTTAGGTATTCTGTATGATCAATTGGGATAAATGTAAAATGTTTGTATTATTATTTATTTCGTTTCGACTATACTTACTTCCTAAGCATTACATACGTGAATTTCGAATGCTTATTTACTCTCTGATTTATTCATGTTGAGTGTTTATCATTCTGGTAACAGGTTTTATACAAAAGCAGATGTGACAATCGACTTAATGAAATCACAGAAAGGGCTTCTGCAGATAAACGCGAGGTACCTTCTTTGGATGCACAAGGGTGCATATAATCTTCTCTACTAATATTTGATGTTTATTTCCCCAACGCAAACAATTTGCATTTCAGGTTGAGTTATTGACCAAAAAATATGAAGAAAAGTACAAGCAAGTTGGAGACATAGCCTCTAAATTAACCATTGAAGAGGCTACATTTCGTGATATTCAGGTATCTAAACCTCTTTTGACATGAAATTGTTACCAATAAATGATCCCTGCTGTGTGGTATTATCTGAATGTTCAAACTTTTATGGGACCTGTGATTCTTTGAGCTGAGGAACTAATGTTTTCTTGATTTGTTTGTAGGAAAGGAAAATGGAGTTATATCAGGCAATTGTCAAAATGGAACAAGGTGGCAGTGCTGATGGTATTCTTCAGGTATGTTGTAATTACGATGAGTTGGTCTATTTCAACTTGTCCGTGTCAACTTTTTTGTGTCTTGTACAGGTTCGTGCTGATCGTATCCAATCAGATCTTGAGGAGCTAGTGAAAGCTCTAAATGAACGTTGCAGGAAATACGAACTACGTGTTAAGCCAACTGCACTAGTTGAGCTTCCCTTTGGTATATTAATTTCCATGCTAACGCTTTATTCTGTCTTCTGATTCTTCATTTTTGCCTACGCAGAGTTTTGATTTCTCAGTCATTAATGTCATAAGAGATTTAGCAAAAGTTTTACGCCAGCTGTACTTCTCATACATCAATGGACTTGTTTGATTTTGCTCTATTAAACTGGTTCCATGATTTATCAGAATTAACCTAGTTTTCATGAATTATTAATATTTCATCATATCCACTCCATTTGTAATTCTAAATATAATGCTTAAGAACTCAAAAACCTGTTCTGATCCAACTGTCCACTGCGTCTAATTGGCCAGATGACTTGCATGTCAACTCGCGATTGCTTGAATGTTAATGATTAAATTTTAAACCAACAATAAAATGCCTTATCCCAACTAGTTGATGTCGGCAACACAAACTTTGTTCTGCCGTTCAATCTGTCAAAACCATATATTTAGTTAAATTATCAGTTACTCCATCTGGTCCTTTGTAGATGCTTGAGCTAAAATCTTCTCACGGGTGCCTTCATGGGTCTTAGTTTTACATGCTCAAACCATTTCTGCTGAATTTACTTTATCTTTCACTGGGCCTACTCCTTGACTCTCTCTTTCCTCATCTTTCTTTGTGTTTCTGCACGTCCGACTGTACATTCTCATCTTAGCTATGCTCAGCTTATGAACGTGTTCTTAGTTACCGGCAATCTGCTCCATACGTCATAAAAGGTCTAATAGCCATCTTATATTTTTGCTGTTTAGCTTGGGTAGAATGTGTTGGTCCTCTGACACTCTAGGAGCACCTCTCCAACTAAGCCACCCAACTCTAATTTCACTTGCAACATCCTCAATATCTTCACCTTAGGCATCTAGTTCTAATTCTATTTTTATCAATATGTTAGTTGAAAATTAGATGTAATTAGAAAGTAATATTCCAAAAAAAAAATAATAATAATAATGGAAATGCATACTTGTTTTCTAAATCAACTCAACAAGTTCACCGAGTTGCTGAGAGACCAAGTTTGTGGACCGAGTCTACCAGAATTCCTTACAAATCCAATCAAATTGGACAAACCCCAAATTGACTCGTTGAATTTTGAAACTATGAATATATATGTTGGCATGAACTTTCTCTTAGACAGCTCTCCGGATTGCTCCAGGTTTAACTTTTCTAGACCTGATTAGGTCATCTATGATTCTTATTGATGATGGAGCGTAACCTATCATCTGTTTTTACTTGGGTATGCAATAACAAATACTCTCCTTTATCTTGTACACTTTCAATAAATAAAAGCAAAAGGCTTTTTTTTTCTCTAGACCCTGTTTTTTTTAGTAAGGAGGGATACAAGCTATCAAATGAAGACAGAAACTCGTATAAGAAGAGCCAGACATAGTTATGGATTAACTTTCCCATTCACCATCTCTAATTCCATGTACTGACAACCAAATATGGATCATCAGTTGTTCCTCTCTTTCCAATGGTACAACAAATAACAAAAGGAACAAATCTCCAAAGAATTCGGAAGCCTTATAAATAGAATCCTAACCTTATTGATTTCAGCTTACTTTCTTGAAAAGAAAACTTGATCCTTTTTGATTGGTTATTGGGGCTTCTTGCTTATTAAGATATTTTGTAAGTTTCTTCTAAATAGTAGAAGCAATTAGGTTATCTGGATGGAATCTCACATTCATAACTACGATTTTAAATTTGCAACTAGTTGGGTTGGCTACATGTATTCTGTTCTGCCATTCCAATCTGCCAAAAACCACATCTATGATCAGATTATGTATTTAAATCGTTTCTGATCAACACCACCCAGGTATTTTTTGATCTTCTTGCTTTTATAGGAGATAGGAAAAAGAAAGTAGGTAAGATTGGTGTGTGCATCTAAAATGGAGAGGGAAGCACCGATGAAAAGATATGAGGGGCGGCACATTGAAGGATCTATAAGAGGGTGAGAGAAAGACCAAAAAGGACCTGGATGGAGTTTTCCTGAAATTATTTATATACGCAATCTGACCGGAGATACAGATTGTGATGGTGGAATATGATTCATGTTGCCGACAATGAAGCATTTCTTTTATCAGGTGAGGTTTATGAGTATTGTGAATGTATAAAGGGCGTCGCTCAATGTACATGAATGGTATACAATGAGCTAGCCAACATTAAGGCTTAGCTCAAAGTACTAAACCCTCTATACAAAAAGCTCACTGCTGTTCTTTAAAAAATCTCTGCAGGTTACATCCTTAAATAGTATGCATTTCTCTGAGATCTCCACGGTTTACAAATAGTCTAACATCCAACAAATTAAACCAATCCTTTCCAATATCTTTATAAGATACATCCTTAAATAGTTAAACTTCTCTGATATTTGCATGGGTTACAAATATTCTAACATTTAGCACGTTGAGATTTGTACAAAGTCATACCTTTTCTGTATCTCTTTTTTTTTTTCCACTGCCTCATCTTTATTTACCTGTGGTACTTCCATTTTCTAACAGTTTATAGTTTTTGATGTTTGTTAAGGCTGGCAACCTGGCATCCTAGAGGGTGCAGCTGATTGGGATGAAGATTGGGACAAGTTCGAAGATGAAGGTATGTTGAAATAATCACCATATAGAATCAATTTGTATTTGATATATGAAATCTCCCAGAGTACGTTGGGCTGTTGGGAAACTACTTTGGCTGTCATGGACCAAGAGTTTCCTCAGAATAGTGTAGGAGGTTCTTGCACTAGATAATGGTGCAATATCTGTCTCCAATGTGGTTTATGGCCTCAATTAAAACTTCCAGTTGGGGTTAAGGAAGGAAGAGGAAGGCAGCAATGGAGATGGTGGAAGTGGTCGGGATAAAAGCTTTCTGTCTCTCTCTTGGTTGCTGAATGGGGAAAACATATTTAAGCTGGGGCCACCTCCCGAGGTTTTTGAACAGTCCACAGTTCCACATTTTTTTACAACACAATCACCTTTTTTAGTGTCCACTATTGACAACGAATGTCTGATAGCACATTGCGGAACACCAGGATATTTCAGAAAAAGAAAAAAAAAATGGCACTGGGAAATGCATCAATTGGTGGATATTGATTTTACTTCATCTGCAACATGTTCCCTCATGGCACACAGCATGAGATTTGATAATGTAATCATGCTTCATTTTCCTTTCTCCTGGGCCACTGTCAATTCTCCGAAAGAGATCTTCTGTCCATAAGTAGTTTGATTGAGAGATCTGGAATTTGTTTAGTAATTCTGATACATCATTTCCTCATAACAGGCTTCACTCTTGTGAAGGAGCTCACTCTTGATGTGCAAAACGTTGTGCCCCCTCCAAAACCAAAATCTACAGTTTTGAACGAAAAAAACTTTCCAGAAGAGAATGTAACAGCTTTATCCTCAAAAACTGATGCTAAGACGGAGCAGCCTTCTAGTATGGGTGAACGGTTCCATGAGGGTGGGTCAACGTATGTCCAAAGTGAAGATGGCTCTGCAAGAAGCCCACTTGGTAGCCCAGTCGGAAGGAGTGCATTGGATAGCCCATCTCAAGAGTTCCCAGATTCCCATTTCGGAAAACATGGTGCAGATGCTTCACCCTCTGCTAAAGAAACCCATAGGTACAGAATTGGTTTGTGTCTGTTCTTTTGCTCTTCTGCTTATGTCTTCCCCATTTTATTAATGAGTAAATTGAAATGACCAATTGCGTCTTGAGATAGATCGTCAATTTTTTCTTTCTTCTCAGCCTTTTGCCCTTAAATCATTCATGCAAGTTATTTGAGTTTGTTGTGATTACTTGTGTAGTGATCATGGTGGCGTGGACTCTGTGTTTTTTGGAGACAAAAGTTTTGATGAACCGACCTGGGGTACATTTGACACTAATGATGATACTGACTCAGTATGGGGCTTTAACCATGTTAGTCCCAAGGTAAGGAAACATTTCTGGATTCAGTTTTGCTGTCTATCTAATATAAACATCACAATATATTAAAGAGTTGGCATAAAAAGCACGTGTTGTCCTTCCAAATGTATAGGTTAGAGAACAAATATTTATGTCTATGGCCAAATACAAGCACATTTATTTATTCCATTTCTCACAGCCCGATATACCTGTGCATACACACTCCAAGAAAGTTATGAAAGAATGATTTCCCCCTTGTCCCCACTGGGAATTTTGTGCACGTTTAATAGTAGTAGACCCAACATTTGATGAGTTGCAGCTAAAACTGTTGAAGATGTGATCCAATTGAATGAAGATTATTTTCAGATCCAAAAGACTTTGTTGGAATTTCTGCACTCAATAATACATTATATCAGAATGGGGATCATTCAATCAGGTTGGTGTCAGCCCATGGAGTCTCTTTGGCGAGACCCAGTAAATTATAGGCTTAATCCAGCCATGTATCAACCTGAGGAAGGAACGTTCAAGAATACTTTAAGAAGGGCAGGAATGTTTCTTCGCGACTATATATCGGATACGAGTTTTCCTAATTTAAAAATGACAAGCTAATGAAATACATGAGAGAAAATTGAAACAAACAGCTAGCTATTAGTTTTCAGTCCTGGGATCTCCTTCATAGGACCACACAGTGGTTTGCTCCAATTCTCACCTCCCGATATGAGTTATTCTCCTTTTAATGTATCAAGAAAAAGAAATGCAAGGCTATAAGAGTTAGATGTTTCAGTTGTTTTGCTACCAACATATTTCAGCATGTTATGTGTGTTCTCATTCTTTGCTTTTTCTAATAAAGTGGTAGGATGAAATGTTAAATAGAAAAAAAATATATATTCTCAGGCTTTATTATGCTTGTGATTTCCTTGTTCCTTTAGTCATTGATATTGCCAGATTCTCGATATAATTTACAATGGTAAGATTCTTTAATGTATCGTATGAACTCTAGCTTCCCTGCACTTGTATCAGTTGCTTACTCTTTTCGTATGCTAGTGCCTAAATTACATGGCTGCAAATAAGGGTTGGTGGTGCTAAATTTCCTGTTCTCGTTTGTTTTGACGGACGATCTCTTGCAGGGTATGGATCATGAGAAGCACAAGAACTCTTTCTTTGGATCCGGTTCCCTGGGTCTAAACCCAATAAGAACAGAGTCCCCGCACGCAGATAACATGTTCCAGAGGAACAGCCCATTTGCTTTTGGGGATTCTATTCCAAACACCCCTCTCTTCAACTCTGGTAACTCCCCCCCAAGTTACAGTGTGGGATCAGAAGGGCACTCCTTTGACAATTTATCAAGGTTTGATTCTTTCAGCATGCATGAAAGTGGATTTTTCCCTCCACCCGAGACCCTCACAAGGTTCGACTCCATCCGCAGTTCCAGAGATTCAGACCACAGCCATGGATTCCCATCTTTTGATGACAAGGACCCATTTGGATCTTCTGGTCCATTTAAGACATAACTGGAGTTCAAACTCCAAGAAGAGCCTCTGACAATTGGAATGTATTTTAGCCAGGCAACTCAGTATCTAATCCATGCGTGTTATCTTCTCCATCAATACCCTTTTTGCAAGGTATGTTCATGTGGGTATAATGGCCCAGTTTTTTTTTTCTTGCGCGCTACAAATAGCCTGTGAAAGTATGTTGTTTGGATTAATCCCTTTTGTATTTCTGCATATTTGATTCTTTTCTTTTGGCTTGTTCTGAGGGATTTTTTTTGTGTTGGTTTCTTCATCCCTTTGCTGTACGATCCCTGAATATTCTTTATATCATATATTGATTATTTTTCGTGATCTGGGATTTGAATTTGTATCAAGATGTTGCTGTCTCCAAACTTTTGTTAGTTCCTCTGTTTTTTCTTCTTGTGTATAGAATTATTTTTCTTTTTATCTAATATTTTGTTTTGGGTTACTCAATCTTGATTGGGCTGAAAGAGTAATGGTAATGAAATTGCAATTGGGTAAAAGAAAATGTTGGAGAAAGCTCTTTCTCTCTCCTGTTTGGTTGAAAAAGGAAAGAGATTGCGAAAGAAAAATAGTATGAAAAATTCTCTTTTGAGATCAAAACCTCCCTGATTTTGAAAAAAGAAAAGAAAAGAAAGGTTGAGCTCCCTATCCCTTCTCTGTTGGATGGTTTGAACTTGTGTAATTTTCCAGTACATGACCCATCAGCCCATCCCAACGATCACACTACCTTTGTGGCTTGATGGTACAAGGTACATTGTGGGGTCAAGTCCCATATCATCTAATTTGGGAGACAATACCCTCTGAGGCACTGTTTCTTGGGAGAGCATCCTCTACAGCGGGATGGCTACAGCCATCCTTGCAGCGCAGCGCCATTTACGAGAAGTCACTTGGGTACCAATGGTACAGGATACCGGTGGCTTATTCATAGGGGTACCCCTGTTTACATGACGCCCTCTGATTGGCGCTGCAAGGATGGCTGTAACCAACCCGCAGTAGAAGATTTCTAGCCCTGTTTTATGGGCTAATAAATCCATACTTTCCGGGGTGGAGTTGGAATTTTTTTCTTTCTGAAAGAGTCGATTCAAATCGGTTTAACCAATTTAAGTCATTCAGATGTGTATATATGTGTATAGAATGAAGGGATTATAGAATGAGTAAGGCGGGACTAATTGCAATATCAATTCAAGTTCCTATCAAGGATTTAGGATAGTTTTACCGCACAGGTTAGCTCAACTGGCAAGCTCTACAGCTTAGGAATTGGAGGTCCCAGGTTTGAGCCTCTGGATTTACTTGATATCTGGTCCTTGTGGGTGGGGGGTCATGTATCCAGGTGGGGTTCCAAGTCACCAAAAAAAGGATTTAAGGTAGAGCTCACCATAATCCTAGATGCAAGGTCTCTACTGTGACCTCAATACAAGGATGATTTGTGCAGCTGTTCATTCTGTCCCAATCTGATACCAGTGCTTACATTGTAAGAGAAGCATTCACTACAAAAAGAACAAACCTTTAGTGTCAAAAGATCTTTGTGGACCTGAATACATCAAAATGGTTTTTTTTTTGGTTCATGTGTATGGACTACCCAGTGAGCCAGCTATTATCTCAAGGGCCTTGTCCTGATCTGTTGATCAGGATCAAATAATAATAATAAACACAGTAAAACGAGGATCAAAACAATGTACACATATATATATGTGATTCGACAAAGCCTACGTCTACAGGAGAGAAGTTCCCACTATAGCAAAAAACGAATTAGGGTTAAAACTTATACTCCTATCCGATATATATAAAAAAATCTCCGATGTACCCTTATCATATATACCCTTATTGTACCACAGGAGGCTCCGCAGCCCCTCGGGTCCCTCCCCCCACCCACTAACTCTAACATGATCATTACATCAAAGTTTAACACCTTCTGGTTTATAATTGGTGATGATAGGTATGTGAGACTCTTAGTTAAACCAATAAGACCTGTTTTATCTCAATAGAATCAGATTGATCGAAACTACAAAACAAAAACATGATTAAGGCACTAGTAGAATAGCTGCGAGGAGGATAACCAATCCATACAATGAAGACAGCTACCAAGCAAAGCACAAATCATCAAGCTTCAGACAATTAAAAAACAGAAATCACACCCAACAACTAAAATTCAATTCATTGTAGTTTATAGATAGATAATAAAATTATACAAAAGGTTCCACACAGATAAACAATTATTTATCATAGGAATAGGAAATCCTTTTAGACTTTCCAGGGCAAAATCTCCACAAGAGAAGACCAGGAAATATAAATTTTTTTTTTTAAACCTTCACTGCAAGGATCTCCATTAGAGAATACCAAGTTCCTGAGACCCCAAAAACTATCCCTAAAACCACTATCACCACATCAAGAACAACACCTGACCATCCCAATTCTTCCTTGAACACCAACAAATGGAACAGAGCAGGTAACACAAATCCTAGAATACAGCAAACACTACTACCCACCAGAGACAAGAAATCAGCAAAATTAGGAACAAACAGAGCCACCAAGGTCACCGCAAGAACCACCACCCATCTCCACCACAAGGAATACCTTCCATCACAGAATCTCCTCTCAAACACCTCATAAACTGGGTTCATCATCAAAGGGAAAGTGAAGAACAGATTCACACACAGACCCAATTGAACCAAGATACTCACCAATCCTTTCCCAAAGTTTGTGGTGATTATATCTTTGGTTTCTTCACCGAAAGCAAAGTAACCCAGAGCTCCAAATCCTATATACATCAGAGCAATGAAAGCCATGGATAACCCCAATACCTTCCCGAATTTCTCTTTGTTTTTAGTCTCTGATTCTAATGGCAAAACCATTCCGATCCCTTCAAAGGCATAGATTGCTACACCCAGACCGTAAAAGAAAACAGAGAGACCCCCAAAAGCTTCTAAAGCATGCTTTTGCTTCAGAAAGATCATCACGTCTTCGACCATCACGACACCCATTGCTCCGATATCAACGACGTCGGCGAAGATACTCAGAGGGGCGAGATGGGTCAGCGTCGGAATCGAATTTAACCCCAATTGGAACGGAAAGCAACCCCAGATGTAAATCGTCTTCGGCTTGAACCCTAGAATTTCTTGTGAGAGACCGTGATGAGCAGATGTCGATGAATTGAAAACGTAAGCCATGGTATTTCCGATGAAGATGAGATAACCGATGCAGAAACCAGCTTGAGAGAGAACAATCATGGCGTCGACGGCGAACCTCCCGACTGGACCGCAGACGGTGAAACCCAGGTCACCGAACGAGTTGATCTCGGAGAAATCCTTAACGGATTCGAGTTTCCGGCGAGTATAGACCAGAAGCATCATACAATGATAGGTTAGGATTGAAACAGCGAAGATCATGAGGAGGCCGAAGACCCATCCCGTTCTCTTGAAGGTGTAGGGAAGGCCAAGTACGCCGGCGCCGACGATGGCGATGAACACGTTGGCGAAGGTCTTCGGCGTGGATGAGAGAGGTCGGGATTGAGTAATAAGGGGCGTGTCTTCTCGAGGTAGAGGTCGAAGTCCATGGGAGGACGAGCTTGCTTCTTTCTCAAACCCCATGACCTAACCGATCTTAAAATTCTGTTTTGCTGCCGAAGAAGATAAACAGAGAGGAGGAAAATGGGAGCTGAGTTTGAATCGAATTGTCTCAAATTGCAAAGGGGCTTGAGGGATTTGATTATTTTTCTCTGATTTTTGTTGGGGAGAGAGATTTTTGCAGGAGATGAAGCTTCGTTTTGCTTCTTCTTCTTCCTCTCTTTCTCTTTTTGCAGCAAATGAAAGAAAAAGGAACCTCTTCGTTCATTTTGGTAGATTAATCAGGAGATGTTCGAATACACTTCAATTTTAACTACCAGCGCGTTCTTAGCTTCTTTATGCAACGTGTCGTATTTCCATAGGTAGTCAGATAATCAGTCAACCATTGCATGTCTACGAACGATGATTGATCATGCTTTGAGGCTGCTAGATTTCTTTTTAGGTATAAACCATAAAAGGTAAGGCGGAAAAGAATCCAATCATATCGGACGTACGGAACGATAAAAAGACACGTGGTACTAATACTATCGCTGCTAATGGTCCACGTGATTTATTTAGAAAAGCTAATCGGACACGTAAGGATGCCAGCAACGTGTTAGTTTGTTATTGGATACGGTTCCTTTTCTTTTTCAAGGTCATGGATCAAAGTTCCGTGTTTAGCTAACATTTTCCCTAGAATTTCACATAATACCGTGCTTATCCCTGAACTAGTTACTATCAAGGTTTTTATTTTCGGGATCGTGGATCTTACCGGTCCGGGTCGATTTGATCACTGTTCTCGTATTGGATTGGTCGATTTTGGTCTGATATAATTTTTGAATTGTCTTTTAAAGAAAAAAACAAAAGTTGGATCGGTCTAAATTGGCCGATCCGTATTGGTATTGATTGCATCAATCTGATCCAAAGCCAATTAAAAAAAAAAATGAATCGGTCCGATTCAGTCATTGGATCGGACTGGATCGATCGATCCACATCAATATCGGTTAGATCAATACGATCCAAAAAACCATTTAATACAATAGTGATAGTGGTTTAGGATCAGACCGGTCTTAGCCGATCCCGAATCGAAACGGCCGATCCGATCAGACCAATTCTTGAAACCATATTTACTGAGGCATCAAGAGTTTGGTGCAGTAAGTGTCCCATCTTCTTAGTGTTTCTTTTAGCATTTTGATTAATGGTTATATAAATCCCGTCTTAGGGATCTCTCTCTTAACCTTTTTTATCTTACGCCAGTAGATCTTATCAATTGTTACTAAGTATGTTGAATACTAACTTGTCATTTATGGGATTAAAGTCAGCAGAGAGACTCTCGTTACTCTTTTTTTTTTTTTTTTTGGCATGTACGCTGATGATTGAATCCTTTTGGATAAATCGAGTCCTGGGTGGCGTTTGGCATTGCTTCTAGAAGCATAGCTTATATAAGTACTTACCGAATTTAAAAACGTATTTGGCTGGGCTTTTGTGTAAGTGTGTATCCATAATCACTAAAGGAAGGCTACCCATAAGGAGAAGCTGCTCTAAAAACGTGTTTGGTTAGGCTTTTGGGTAAGTTTGTATCCATAATCACTAAAGGAAGGCTACCCATAAGGAGAAGCTGCTCTCAACAGCTTCTCCAAGTGCTTATGTGTAAGCTATTACAATGTAATCATGATCAAAACGACCACCATCACCACCACCACCACCCTCACCACCACCACCACCACTAACCCACCACCACCACCACCCTACCACACCCCCACCCCACCACAACCACCACTATTTGATTCGGTCCATTTCAGGTTAACTCAAGGTCAGGTTTATGAATATCCAATAAGTGCTGATCCATAAGCACAAGCCGGGCCAAACGCCACCCTAGGGTCAATAGAAATTGTTGGAACATTTTGATGGACTACTGTCAAGAGACGAGACAATAAATTAATACTGTTAAATCCTCCATTTTTCCCAGTCTCAAACTCATAGGTGAAGATGAAAGGAAGGTTGTTCAACACCTCTCTGAGACAAGGAAAAAAGGTGCAAAACTTATTTGGGTGTCAATTCCTTGTTTTAAATTTCAACCATTAATTGGAGATTGAAAGCTCTTACCAGATTCTAGCCACATGTCTTAATTTTAGAAATTATGATTGTGTGTGTTGTACCTAGTTTTCTATGTGTACAACCCACCAATCACAATCGGTCAAAAGTAAAACATAACAGCTATTACTAAAATTTTAAATTAACCCATAATATTTTATTATTTACATATTAACCCTATATTTTTGTTTGGGTTATTACAGACAATCTTTCTCTCAAATTGGCTAGTCTGTTATTCACCCCAAAGAGGAGATATGCAAATTCATGCAATTTTGGGGTTAGTATGTAAATAATAAAAGATTAATGGTTAATTTAAAATTTTAGTAACAGATATCATGTTTGACTTCTGACCGATTGTGATTAGTGATGTACAAATAGGAAACTAGAGACATCACACACAATCATAACTTCTAAAGTTAAGACATGTGGCTAAGATCTTGTAGGAGCTTTCAATCTCAATTAGTGGCTGAGATTTAAAACAAGGAATTAGTAACAATTCTCTTCAAATTATAATAGCAACTATTTAAACTAAAGCTAGGATTCTGTAACAAGAATTAGTACGAAATTAAATTAGAAATAAACCAATTAAGGATAGGAATATTTATCTAAGGGCTGAGATTCAAATAAACTAATCTAAGGATAGAGATTAGAGTTTGTTGAGTTTCTAATTCTATAGTTCTTAAGTGCCTATATAAACACAAGGCCTTGGGAGGTGGATTCATTATTTGGAGAAGAAAAAGAAGAGGAAGAAGGCGTGAATTCTCAATATCAATCATCAATCAAGATAAGTATTCAAGTATAACTCTATTTTTTATTTAATTAGGAGTGCAAAGCTATTTTTTTCTAGTATGGAATATACTAATGGTTTTCAAACTAATTGTCTGAGTTTTAAAGCTAGGACATGGTAAGTTATGATTAGGGATGTATTATGATTGGGTTTTGTGCATAATTTCATGCTAAGTAAAGTTGCTTGATCATGTCTTATGTGAAAAGTCTTAAAAGAACAAAAACATCTATTTTTGTACAATTCACGAGGTTTGGCGGACTGCTCGGTCTACCGAGCAGTGTGCCTAACAGTTCCAAGAAGCCTTGACTGTCACGAACCAAACCTGAACATCTCAATGGAGTCCCCAAGTTTAAGCTGTAACTCTCACCCCATATCCATATGAGAATGGATAAGCAATACATAATCAAAATCATTGAATTAAGTAAAATATTATATAAGATAAAGTTATAGAAAAGTAATATTATTAAGATAATATCCATCACAAAAAATCCTTCAAACAAAAAACAGCGAAAATAAAATATAACTAGTCTCATGCTTCAAATCCATTCCTATTAACTAAACAAGTAATGAATTATAGCAAATAAACCCTACACATCAATTAAAACCCTAATAACAACTAATATCTTCAAAGCATCCTTGTTCTCCATTTTGGTCCTCATGGTCCTTATGTCCATCATCTATAGGTCCTGAAATATGCTATGCTCGACAGCGTAAGCTATAACAATATTTAAAGTTGAAGTATGGACAATGCAACTCTTCAATGGTAATCCATATAAACAATAAACAAGCAAATCATATAATATGTGATGAATATGCAAGTGAATATGCGATATGTGCTGAATATGCAATAATGATATGAATAATGATGCAATATGATATACTATGCAATACAATATGCTGGTTCAATTATTAATGCATACTATGCACCTAGCATGTATAATCACCACATGTGATTTAAGACAAACAATCTAATATGCAATATGTATGCTGTATGGTATTCGTTTAGTGAGATTCCACACATGATCTCTGTTAGGTCCGTTTATATAAATTAATCGCAGGTCTAAGGAGTATGTTATCTAATGAAAAATCACAACAATAGCACAAGCAATTTTAACGAGATTCGGTATACACCTACTCCTCGGGACCACGTCCAGATGATGAATAATCCACTAAAGCAAACAAGATTACATATACTAATTGGAACTTACACAAATTAAAGACTCCCTCTTGAATATTGTCACCATTGTGTAGAATCAACTTCAGGGATCTATTCAGCGAGCTCCCCTCGACTTATG
>JAUPMG010000004.1:19013671-19033985 GCA_031762675.1 Pachysandra terminalis
CCCCGGCAAACAAGTTTGTTATGTGCTAAGCATGGGGAACTCAACACACACACACACACACACACACACACACACACATATATATATATAAATAATATATATACGTGTGTGTGTTTGTGTACACACACACATATATGCAATTGTCGGAAAAGGAGAAGTGAAATATTTTTGATTAACCAATGCTCAATTTGGTTAATCACTTTTCTTATTTATTTTTTTTTCCTTTTCTTCAACTGTCTGATCAGTAACTTCATTTCTGTTTACCAGGAAAAACCAAGGAATCATTTGGATATGAGACACCGATTGGACTCAAAAGGTCAACGTAAAGGAAAGGTAATTGACTACAGGTATAACCTTAGAGATCTTTTCATTGTCATGTTTTTATTTTTATTTTATCAAACGATTGAGTCTGCAGTTAATATTTTAATGGATGAATGATTAGTTATGGATGAGATTTTTATTTTGATGTGATAAATTTATCCCCTTTTTCTATTTGGCTTGAACGAGCTTGAAATATTCCATGTTTAATGAAGTGCGCAATGTTTCAAGCTCATGTCCTTGATTTTGCATATCCTTTAAATCATTTTATCAGTATTGGGAATATTAGCATGTAGTAACAAGAACGAGGCAGTCCTTTTTACACAATGAATATACACAAAGGCTAGCCCAAAAGAGCTGACGGAAAAATAAACCCCTTCTACACCCAATTCTAAACAGCCAACAATTTAGCACAATTGATAAGCATATGGGCATTACCCTGGGCATTACCCTAGCTACTTGAATCTTACCAAGTAATAACTCAGGTGGTTGACATTCCATCTTATCCTTAACCAGTGTTACCCGGATACATGGCATGGGTGTCCACAGGTGTCCGACACATTGATGCTTAAAAAGCACGATATGGAAACACATTAACCTTAAATTTAATATAATATCATTTCACAAATGTAATATAAATGCGATTGATATATCCAAACATATATTGTGTTACATTATAGATATTTGTGATTGACTGATTGTTTTGTATGTTTAAAGCTTATAAGCAGGAGTGGAACAAGGATTTTATTTATTTTTTATTTTTTGGTTGGGGGGAGGAGAACCAAATTGGTTTGCTGGACAGGTCATCAAGGTGAATCACAAACAATTGTGTATGTGTGTGCGCATACATACACACTTATGTGACAGAAGAATTAACAAACCCCTTGTCCATGTGTATTTTGACATTACCCCACTTCACACATTAAGTTACAAGTCGAATCACATTTTTAACATGAACAAGAAGGCTTCCATGAATCTAATCTTGAGTTCGTATCCTATGTGGTTATACAGTAGAAAGACACAACGGAAACATTATTGGTAAACACATTAATAATGGATGGTTTTGGTAGTCTATTAGATCCT
This sequence comes from Pachysandra terminalis, assembly GCA_031762675.1. NCBI lineage: Eukaryota > Viridiplantae > Streptophyta > Magnoliopsida > Buxales > Buxaceae > Pachysandra > Pachysandra terminalis. The sequence goes on from JAUPMG010000004.1 coordinate 19,015,073, forward strand.
GTATTTTATTAGAATAAGTGAAATACCTTTCATTAGGATCTGTCTAGCCAACAATTGGTTCAAGTCTTTATGTGTCCAAGGACATGGAATGCGAACTCATCTAACTCTTTCTTGTAGTAAATTGTTCAAAGGTTTTATCAAAAAATAAAATAAAATTGTTCAAAAGTTGTTATACACCTGATGAGATTTAGTAATAGGGCTTATTTGGAATTATGTATTGTCTAATTGGCCTATCCAAAACGTTCTTTCCCTAGTGGACTGTCTAGACTGGCCACAGCATTGCTCTGTTAGCTGGTAATTCATATAAGAGTTTTGAATGATCCCTTTTTTGACATGTAGCAGCCAAGATGGCTGTCTGAGAAGGAAAACCATGAGTTTGTAATCTCAGCCTCTCTTCATAATAGTATAAATTCATTCCAATCTAGCAATACCTTTACACCTCTTTTTTAATTCTTCCTCTTTTTTTTTTTTTTTTTGAGTTTTGGACTTTATAGTTTCTATAACCTTGTAGTTGAGAGACTTTCATGCATTCCATCTCCAGGTGTTAGTTACAGAATGTTTCAGAACTTTGATGCGTTTTCCTTTAAAAATTAGAAGTTAAAAAATTATTGTTGATATGATCGGATCTACATTACATTGTTCGTATTGTTTATGGATACTTTATGGACAGCAGAATCTAACCATCGGGAATTATTTCTGATAGAGTCAGTGAGCTGAGGGTTGTTGAACTCCTTGACGGGCTCTGTGAAAAGATGCAAGATTACACTCTTGAGAAGGTATATATTATAGGTGTTTGTTTTTCTCTTTATATTGTCTTGCTTGGTACAAATTGGCTGTATTTCCACTTTCCACCATGTTTTCTAGAGTTACTGTCCATGTTTTACAAATGCAAAACAGAATGATTTTTACTACTAGACGTTGAAATAAAAGGTTCATAAAACACCTGCATGGAATGTTCATCTTCCCTTGCAGCTTGTATTTAGCTGATTACTTACTACTTACTAATGGCATTGTCTGGACCTGACAGTTCTGCATAGTGTTCATATCTCCTAGAATCTTATTTAAGTACTCTATTTTTGCAGTCTGATTCAAACACAGAAAAGTGGGTCAAAGTCGATGAATGGGAAAACCTCACCACCAGTATGAATATTATCAACTCCTATATTCCTGCATCCCATTTGTTGTTATACTTTTAAGTTATACCTTTATCTTGTACTTCTCCTTTTCCTCACTAGTTTGCATCCTCCCTTTTGGTTGTGGAGATGTTCTATCCTTTTTCATTCCACAGTATTTTCTTGCAAACTTTTCTAACTTATTGATGGTGTAGCAGTATAGACAGTTCTTCATCAAATCTGTAGTCTAGCTCAACTTTTACCATGGGCATTCGTGTTCAGGAACATCCAAGTTTTACGTATATATTCACTTGCAATTAAGGAGAATAGTCATACTTTGCTAATTATTCAATTGAGATTTCAAAATCTGAACATGTAAACATGAATCCTTCCCTTTATAAACCTTAATTGAAAAATGTTGTCTTCTCCCATGGCTTGATGTTTGAATTTTCCCACCCTGACGCTCACCCTTCAAATTAGGGCCTGATATAGCGTTGTCGTCCATTTTGATCTTACTTTAACTAGATCAAGTCTCCTCATTGGCATTGAAGAAGGGATTAGTATCATTAGTATAGTGAAATTATGGGCTTTTTTACATTGTCTCTTCCAACCCTTTATCTCTTAGAATGAGTCATAATCTTTGGCTTAAGGATTCCACAACCAAGGTCATCTGCACAATTGTAAAGAGAAAAAGAGATAAGACGATCCCCTTTTCTAAGACCTCGAGAAGCCCCTAAGTAGCCTTTCACTGACCCATAACCCATTGATGAGAAGAGAAGAGCTAGATATAGTCTTTCTTACTAAGGGGTCTACATGGTTTAACTCTTTCTAACCAATCCTCTTTCAGACAATTTATCAAACATGTTCATGGTACCAATTTTTACAGTCTTCAAATAGTCTTTATAGAAAGCCAACTTAAAAGCATCAGGCCTTGCATTTTTATCCTTATCTCTGTTTTGAAATTGGCTTTAATTTCCTTAGTCTTAAATCTTCTCTCATGCTAGATGAGTTTACTCTCTAAAATTGGACTCCAGTCATTTCCATCAAAGCTAATATAAATTTATATTTTCAAATTACATATTAGATTGAAAATATAAAAAATCACCCACAATGCTCATTAGCCTGTTAACATTTGATTTGTACTGCCCTTTGATGGTGAATTCGATCCATCTAGTCATTTTTTTTTGTCAACTAAATTAATCGGAAAGAAGCTTACAAAAGAATGCTGTTGTACAAAATGCAACCTCTCATGCAAATGTTGAAAACCAAAATGCAAACACTGACCTCTTATAGATCTATACCTCCTGATCAATGCAAGTGAATTACTAATATAAATTTATATTTTCAGATTACATATTAGTTTGAAAATATAAAAAATCATCCACAACGCTCATTAGCCTGTTAACATTTGATTTGTACTGCCCTTTGATGGTGAAATCGATCCATCTAGTCATTTTTTTTTGTCAACTAAATTAATCGGAAAGAAGCTTACAAAAGAATGCTGTTGTACAAAATGCAACCTCTCATGCAAATGTTGAAAACCAAAATGCAAACACTGACCTCTTATAGATCTATACCTCCTGATCAATGCAAGTGAATTACTAATATAAATTTATATTTTCAGATTACATATTAGTTTGAAAATATAAAAAATCATCCACAACGCTCATTAGCCTGTTAACATTTGATTTGTACTGCCCTTTGATGGTGAAATCGATCCATCTAGTCATTTTTTTTTGTCAACTAAAGTAATCGGAAAGAAGCTTACAGAAGAATGTTGTTGTACAAAATGCAACCTCTCATGCAAATGTTGAAAACTAAAATACAAACACTGACCTTTAGTAGATTTATACCTCCTGATCAATGCAATTGAATTTATAATAACATCATGTCATCTCACTTGAATGATGTAGATGAATTTACCCTCTAAATTGGGACTCCAATTATTTCCATCAAAGTTAATATAAACTTATATTTTTAAATTAGATATTAGGTGAGAAATATATAAAATCATTCACGCTCATTAGCCTGTTAACATTCCTTTGATGGTGAAATCGATACATCTAGTCAATATTTTTGCTAACTAAAATAACCAGAAAGAAGGTTACAGAAGAATGTTATAGTAAAGAATGCAATCCCCTCATGCAAATGGTGGAAATTAAAATCCAAATACCGGTCGTGTATAGATTTATACCTCCTGATCAATGCAAGTGAACTAATAAAAAAATCACGTCATTTTACTTGAAAGAGTAGTTCATTCCCTTCAAGGGTTTAGAAATTGTCATATTACGTACTAAACATAAGGAGCTAGATTGTGCTTTTGAACCTTACCTGGGATTCAGGTGATATTCTGGTAATTTCTTGTTGGTTACCTATCTTCTTCTTGGTATCATTCTATTGTTTATACTGCTGTGAATACAGTTCTCGTTTTCTAGTTTTGAACTTCTATTAAAGGTAATTGGTATTCATATAGTTTTCTGAATTTTTTTTTGAATTTATGTGATGATGACAGATAAACAAGAAGCGCGAGCACATTCAAAAGATTTATCCTCTTATTGCGGAAGGTAATAAGACTTAAATCCAGTTTAATTTTTCTTCATCTAAGACCTTGCTCTTTGGCTGAATCAAAGTGATCAACCAAGTATTGGCATGTCTATAGAAGTAACTACTGACAGTGTGTCTGTGCAGGTGCATGTATTTATACATGGCTTTAATTGATCATATGTTTTCTACTTCTACATTGGTTATAGTGTGTAAATAAAATTCAAAACTGGTGCCTGTTATCAAATTGATTCATCTAGGTCAAGTTCATGCAGGCAAAGTGAAATCCACACCCCCATTGTTTCCAACGTCAATACCATAATACTACCTACCAGTTTACAATATTAATTATCATAAATTTTAAACAAGTATGGAAGAAAGAACGTAAAAGAAAAACTTAACAAATACTGCAAAATTCATCAGTTCATCCATGCTCATCCATGCAGTGAGGGATTACTGATGATTATACAACGATCTTGTCAAGCACTGTTTTACGATGTCTGATAAGCTTAAGGGTCATTTGTGAAATTCCTTATTATAAATAAGCGCTTAGTTGTAAATCTGCTTCTAAGAGATTATGACTTGTGTACCCTATTGCATAGGTTACTGGAAGAAACAGAAGAAGAGGTGAGTTATTCTGTTTCTTATTTAAGTACTGATGTGGTTAAGCATGTTCGTTTCCACATGTTGAAACACTGTTTCTTATTTAATTTAATGTCAATTTTCTTTGCAGTTGGCCACGTTGATAAAGAAGGGATCTATTAAAACAGGAGATGTAAGCAAGGTTCTATGTCAAGATCTGAGTAAGCATTGTAGCCAGACAAGGTAAGCTCAAATCCTGACACTGAAGTCAACCTACCTCAAGAAGAACTGTACAAATAAAATCAGAAATCACACAGCATATCTGTAACAAGCAAAAAATTTGGTAAATAGGAAGATTTTGATTGGAACCATCTTTAGTACCGTCTGAGTTTCATATACATAGCTAATGTCTCGAGTCTCCTTTTTAACAAAATATCATATGGATCATGCTCTACTGAAAATTCCGGTATGCATTTCACTGATCAGGAGTAAAAATCAACATGCCACCTCTAGTATATGCCATCTTCACAAATCCCATTGATCAGCAGATGACCATCAATGGACTTCGTTCTACGGATTTTATATATATATATATATATATATATTTGTGACGTGGAATTCCCGACCCACATAGTGGGGACAGCCGGACAGGGTAAACTCCAGATATATGACTCCACCCACAAGGACCATATATCAGGTAAGTCCGGGGACTCAAACCTGGTGGTGGATGGGGATGTTTTACTACACTTCTGTACAAGTTACTCTAGCTTAAGTGGCCATGGATCAAGTATCACAGATAAAAACTAGAGTAGCTTGACCTCATTTTGTGTTATAACTGTGCATTATCTTATTTACTAATTTATTTATGTTTACCATGTACAGTGGTTCTTATCGGGAGGAAAACGACAATAATGGTGATGGTGCATCAGATAAGGAGCTTTGAATCACTCGTAAATCATAAACACTTGTATGGAAGCTGAATTTTTATCTTTCAGGGGCTTACAGTCTCTAATGGTCAAAGTAATCTCTGACAGCTTTTTTATCCAATTTTTTTGCCTGCAATGATGGACCATCTTCTATTTATTCCGAGCAAAATGTAGTATTAAACCAATTAATGCTTTATTTAGTCATGCAAAATAATCATACTGTTTCAACTAAATTGGCTGATGTAGTCTTGAACTCATTTTTTTTTACTTTTCATTCTTCATTTTTTTTTTATCAGTTTACTGCTTCTGACATGCAATGGAAGAAAAAAGTACATTGATCTGATGTTAAGCTCAGCTGGCAGGCTCTCCAGTTCAGGAACTGGGTCCCAGGTTCGAGTCCCCGGGCTTACATGATACATGGTTCTTGTGAGTGGGGTCATGTATCTGGGTTTTACCCCGTCCCCACCAAGTGGGGTCGGGGGTTCCATGTCACCAGAAAACCAAACCTGTGCACAACATAGCCCAAACACAGCACCTAAAAGACGAAGACCTGTTGACTGATTAAGTTATGATTAACGATTGACCAGGCACAGGAGGGGCAACCTCCAGTATAAATATAAGTAGTTTCTCCTTTCATCCTATCAATCCTTATCAGCAAATTGCAGTCTCAAAAATCAATCTGGGTAGAAATTTGTTTCTGTTAAAGTTGTTCAACAGCCAGTAGCAAAGAAGACAACTTCTTAATTAACTCAGAATTGGAAACAGCAAAGCAAATGAACCTTATAGCGAGACCACAGGTCCCGCATAAATCTGAAGGCAAAAAGGCCATTAATTAATTAATTTTTCTTGTCCTTTCTTAATTCTCAAATGATCCTACTATATAATTTTGTTTGAAATAAAATCTTTTTTTTTTTTTGGTAAGGATCACCAGCAATAACGTCAAATTTAGTTTTTGCAAAATTTGAGTACATCATAACACCTCACAAAGGACACGCTAAGACAAATTGATTGTCATATCGCACGCCTTTAGCCAACATGAACTCACGTTACTACAGACTTTATTATGTGAGTCCGAGGTCCTGACATAAGGTTAAAATATCCTTAAAAGAGAGAGAGAGAGAGAGAGAGAGAGGCCTATTGAGCTTTATGAAACAATCGATGCCTCAAATTGAAAAAAAATAAAATAATTTAATCTCAGATGTACACGATTTTTAATCAAAAATCACATCCTAAAAATTTCTTGTTTCCCTGCATGAGGCTGAATGTCAACCATGGCCAAGGGCAGAAATTGTTCCAGAAAAGGAAACCCAGAAGTGGTATAAAAAAAAATCTGTTTCTTTTCATATAGGCCCATTGACCATTTCAAACATTGCTGTCCAAGACCCCCTTAAGAAAATTCAAACCTTCCGCCGATATACTCCGCCGTACTCTCGATTTAGGGATTTCTATCCGAGGGGGTGGATCTGGGGAGAAACAGACCACCACAACTGTCAGATTATCACACGTATTGCGCTTCAATGCCTCTCTAACCAGCTCTCTCGAGCATCTCTCGGGATCGTTATGGAGCATCAGCTCCTTCCTAGCAATTGTCACTGCACACTGGCTACTCATCACATCCCACAGGCCATCACAGCCCATTATCAGGAACTCGTCTTCCTCAGACAGGACTGTCTCCTGCAGCTCTGGCTCCGCACTTAAGGGGCAGAGAGAACCTTTTGCGCCCTTCATATGCCAATCTCCAAGGGCCCGTGCCACCGATAGTTGGCCGTTAAGATAGCCATCGTAAACACTGCCACCGAGTTGCTCAATTCTTAATCTTTCAGCAGTGCAGTTGGGCTTGTGGTCCTTAGACAGCTCAATCGCTCTACCCCGTTTCCCCAACACGGCTCGACAATCCCCAACATTTGCAATCAGCAAGGTCCTACAAAAGGAGATAGTATCAGAACAATAATCTCATACAATAGCCGATAAGAAAAGGAAAAAGAAATAAGAACGTAAGTCATTTATCCAGGATGATGAATATGAGATTGGGTTCTGCAGATCCTCCACTTCAAATGCAAATTTTATCCAAGATGATGAATATGAGATTGGGTTCTGCAGATCCTCCACTTCAAATGCAAATTTTCATCAGACAAATGCATTATCTATAATTTACAGATGAGAAAACATCCCTTTAGAGACAATGATCAGCAACGACCATACATTGCGAAAGGCAAGCTTTTCATGTCTGGTGGGGCACTCCATGATCAAGTAATACTACTATGTGAACCAAGTTTAGAAGAACAGAAGAATAAACAAGAAAACAGCGGTCGCAGTTCCAAATCACACGGCATCATGATGATAATAAATTCAATCTTTGAAGAAATTACATATAGTAATCATCACAGTTTTCTCTTCTAAGCTTAAATTCCCGTTTTCTAATGATTGCTATTACCATTATTAGCAGCGGACAAGTTATCATAACTTGGCAAAGAGGTGGAGAGCAGGACCTGGAGCCCTGATGATGCCAATAACTATGTTTGGGAACTTGAAAGAGCTGTGAAATTTACTCTCGCTATAGGTTTACTGATGTGGATCAGTCTCCATCCACAGAAGGTTTATATAAGAACACACACACACACACACACACACACACACATATATATATATATGAAACTTTATGTTATACTTACTGAAAACTGTCCCAAAAAAAAAAAACCCTCTTAAGAAACAATCTAGATACGAAGTATCACATTTAATCAGCACTGACAAGCGTGAACTCAGATTCGTAAAGCAAAAGAAGAGGTGGTTCTAAGTTGAAAGCAGTTCCAGTCCTCACCTTCCGGAAATTAGGGCAGTCAATGCAGTGGTTCCAGAGGAGCTATCAAGGGAAGTAGCATCGGCCAGGGCATGATCAGCCCTGACAAAAGCACTCTTAATAGCCTTCTCCACACAAGCAGGGAAATGAGAATCCTCAACTATAAAATTAAGGATGTTCTTTCTGATGAAAGATGCCGCGTCAGTACCACCATGACCATCAAATACCTGTTCACATAGAATAATGCACCTCAGAGACAAATTTAAACTCCATAAACTGGTCGACCCCATATAGATGTACAAAAGCTTTATCAACTATGGTAGCGGGAGGCTTCTTGAACCAATTTTTTTTTATCAGACTACGATAGTGCGAGGCACTGATGCTCTAAAATAACATATCTGAAAGAAACCAAAAATAAAAGCTACCACAAACACATGATACAACAATGCCATTAGATAATAACATCAAATATAATTAGAAAGATATGGCACCTACAACAAAATATGTCTCCATTGAACATGCTTATTGTAAGCATGGTGTAAAGGATCGGCCGATCCAACCCGGGATCGGCTCGGGACGAGTTGCAATTCCAAGCCGATCTCTAATTCATTAAAAATTCTTTGACTCGGTTTTGGACAAGTCAGATCAGATGATCCAATATGGATTGCCCGGCATCCCTCAAAAAGTTTCTTTTTAAAAATAAAATAAATTGGGCCATGTTTTGGATCGCCGATCCAAACTCGGTATCGGATTGGGATGATCCCCGATCCGATACTGAGTTTAAACACTATGATTGTAAGTGAGTTGTATAGGACCCTTCTTCAACTGTTTGTCACCCAAAACTCAAATAAATAAGAACTTCTAAATTCGTTGATGAATCATCTAACCATTGATTACACTGCAATAGAAGGTCTCCACCATCAAACATGTTTACAATGACTCAGTTGGACAGGACCCTTTTTTAATTGTTTCTAGGCCAAAACTCAAACGGTTTATAGGTTCTCAATTCTTTGATGAACCAAAACTCAAAGGGTTTAGAAGTTCTCAACTCTTTGATGAATCACCTATTTTTACCGTCCGATAATATTATGCAATATGTTTTTAAGAACAATGCCAATGGTCGGCGTCATTCTAGGCCTCACTAATACAAGAGGTGGCCCACAAACTAGTTGCTCATAATCTACCAGGATTCATGTGTTTTGTAGGTTTGATCAGGAAAACTGACACAAATTCAATCTCAAACTACTGCGGCAGTAAGGAAGTTTCATACCCCATAGAAAGCTCCAGGGGAAGGAAAATCCACAGTTGCACTTAGATGTTCAAGAACATTATCTATACAGACATGTTCATCTTCCATATACCGTTTCGGTCCTATCTCAGAACAGCTCCCTGAACGAAATATAGGTAGAAATACAGGTTTTCCATCTGATGGTAAATTTATGCCAGCAATTCCAATATCCAATTCCTAGACATTGAGAAACAAGGCAACAATTAGTTGATGTGCACTGCCAAAACTTGGTCCCGAAACATATTAACTAATAGGAAAAAAAAACCATTAAATAAATGCCTCTTCAGGTTTTGCTCAAATTTATCACAAAAATTATTATTAACAATTATGATCTCTCTGGCATGGTTTTAAATTTCACCAAAATGCCCCTCAACGAAACGAAATGTAGGGGGAATTCCCTTTCCCCCATTTTGTTGAAATTTCGGCGAACTATAACAAATTTCGGCGAAATATTTCTCCAACCTGGCAAAATATTCTGCCAGGTTGGCAAAATTTCGCCGAAATTCACAGTCAAAAATCTGGCGAAATGTTTGGTGATAGTGAAATTTAAAACCTTGCTCTTTGGCAATCAAGGCCATCACAATGTGAGGATGTTAGAATTTCTGAATAAGAATGGCATACTGACTTAATTGAATTTGGGTAGCTATAGAATTAACTCACCAATTCAGTCGCGTTAACCAAACGAGCAGAACTAACACAATGCCGCATAACTGAAATGTGCCGTGGCGGTTTCCCAACATTTTGTTGTTTCAAGTTTTCCAAAGTCTCTGAATTTTCATCTTCCATGGCAGACACATTGTCCTTACTGTACCCACTTTCTAACACAGTAAACGGAGGTGAGAAACCAGGCTCTGCAGCCATTTTCCCTTACAAAACATATATTCACTCTCTTGAGCTAACCCAAAGCTCAGACAATCCTAATCTGGAATCCAGCAATTCGAAACAACTGTTCAAGCTGAATCGAAATGAAAGTCTGTTGCATATAACCGTCCCTCCGAGATCAGGAAAAAACAAATCTCCAAACAGCAGAAAGTAAAACGAAGAACTCTCCAGAAATTTAATTCACTCTAGCTGCAAATTCATAGTGATGCCTATATCTTCAAAGAATACGCAGCTCCAAATGCATCAATCCACCCAAAAAGATGTGAGAATTCACAAGCTCATAAAGTTCAAACCATTCAATTCCCCGGAAAAGATAATCCTCAAAGAAGATCGATCACCACCAAACATTTACAAACTCACGCCGCCGTCCAAATTCTCTCGAATTCCAGATCAAATTTCACAAAATTCATCAAATCTCAACGCCTTAGTCTCAAAATTTCCACGATTTCACGAATCCAATCAATCTATACAAATCCGAAATGGAGAAACTTAACAAAACGTATCTAGAGAAACGAAATAAATCCCAAAACTCATCAAATATATCTCCTGAAAAGAATAAACAAAGAAAGAACAATATTCAGAATATTTTACAAATTTGAAAGTACGAAACCCTAGAAAAATCGGATTTTGCACAGATCGGCTGTAAGAATCATTGTGCTTACCTTACTTTATTGTCAGATATCGAAGAACCCTAAAAAGATGTCCCAAAGACGAAGGAAAAGAGAAAGAAAGAGAGAGAGAAAAACGCAGAAACCAAAGCTTCCAAAGAAAAGAGCAATGGAGAATTGCAGAGGAAAAAGGATCTGTTTTTTTTTTTCCTTTTATCTTCTAATGCAACCGACGATTTCAGGTTATCCTGTTGCCTCTAAGCTGTTCGGATGGGAAGATGGCCTACCGACACGTGTCATATGCCAATGGATCTTTGCTGGGTGACCGGTTATAGCCTCGTGTTAGTTTATGGATCAGTGCGGCTAGCATGTCCCAGCCGTTCGATCTCTGCACCGAGAAATGGATGGTGTAGAAGTTCTTCTGGAATTTAAAGAAGGTAGGTAGTTAACGGCCGTTAACGAAGGTGGATTCGATGTTTGGTTGGTGGTCTTAGTTTGTGGCTCAAACATATCGTTTTACAATGATGAGCAGTGAACAATGATGGACGAGGAGGCCATACTCCTTAGGTTCAAGTCGTTCGATGATCTCGAGATTCGCGTTTCTCAAGACCCATCCAACGGTAGGGTCATCGGAACTCGGAAGAATCGTCCTCCTATAACAAACACCGACGTTGCTGAACTGTCTAGAATGACCAGGCAACTAATTCTGGTGAGGCAAGTGAGAACACTTTTCTCCCTCTCAAAATGACAACCCTAAGGCTGCGTTTGACCGGGCTTGTACTTTTGGATACGTGGCTCAATGGGAGCACTTGCTTACTTGAAAAAAAATAGTGTTTGCGTTTTAACATCAGTTTCTGCTATTAGTGTTGATAAATTTCCGTAAATTCTCTCGTGGAGATGTTATAGGTCTGAGTCAGTTTGTGCATGGAAGGTTAACTTAGAGTTGGCAAAACACGACCCAACCCGCCTTTCTAACCAGATCCAACTTGATTAAACGAATTAGGATCGATTCGTTTATTAAATATGTTAGGTTTGGGTTGAAATTTTCTTGACTCGTTGATAAACGTTGATAAACAGGTCAAACCTGACCCAACCTAACCCATTGCCACCTTTAGGCTAACTAGGTTTGAGTTCTGAAATGCAATATTCATTTTCAAAACTTCCTTTTCTAGGTTTATCACATGAATAAAAATTCCTGTGATAAACTATATGGACAATATCTCGTGGATTGAAACAATTTAAAAGAGTAGTGTATACATAGAATAATAGAGAGTCTTGTAGTCTATGGGTTCCTGTGATGAAAGAGACGTCGTGGAGACTGATAGTAGATCTTATGTGAACATACATTATACAAATATCAAGCAGCATGCATTTTCATCTCATGTTAGTGTGTATGTACTGTTGAGAATGTTCTAAGCAAAGTTTTAAATTTTGACGGCATGCCGACGAAATATTGCCATTTTCTATTTTGCGACATGACAATATTTTCCCATTTCAATGAAATTTGACAACATTTTGGAGAAATATCGACAAAATTTTGCCATAAACTCTATTTTCAGTACTTCCTTTTGCAGGTTTGTCCCAAGAATAGAATTCCCATATAAACTATATGGACAATACCTCGTTGGTTGAAACACCCTAAAACTTCAGTGTATAAGTAGAATACTTGAGAGTCTTGTAGTCTATGGGGTTCTGGAGGTGAAAGAAATATCGTGGAGATTGATAATGGATCTTGTGTGAACATACGTTGTACAAATACCAAACATCATGCATTTGCATCTCATGTTGGTGTGTATGTACTGTTAAGAGTGCTCTAAGCAAGGTTTTAAATTTCGCCGGCATGTCGGTGAAATATCGCCATTTTCTATTTTGCAACACAACAATATTTTTCCCATTTCGACAAAATTTTAAAGGAAAATAGACTAAATTTAAAACCTTGGTTCTAAGGTATCTCGTCATGGAGGGAAAGTGTAAGGACCTAAATCCACTAAAAGAATATTTATAATATTTAATGTGTATTTTTCTGTATTTAATCATATGGTTTTGAAAGCTAAACTAGACCTTGGGTGGTTTTCGAAACAAAAGAATATATTTGGGGGTTCATAATGTAATTAAATTATTAATTTGGTGTCAAGTGAAATAACCAAACCGAAATTTGAATTTGGCATGCACAACCGTGCGTGGGATCATGGAGGGTCGTGGGTTTGGAAACATGAGCTGGAAGGAAGCTTTCCATTCCCTCTAACTCACATTCTTAGTATTCTGAGAGCAAAAGAGAAGAGATAGGTTAGAGAAATCTAACCACAGCTGTCCATTTCAGTTGAGAAGAAAGGGAAAAGAAGAGAAAGAAGAAGGAAGAGGAGAAAAAGAGAGGTGATTCCAGTTTCTAAGAACCAAGCACAAGACAAAGGTAAGTGTACTTTCTATATAATCTTCATATTACTCCATGATTGTTGGTTTATGTTCTTTGATTTATAAAATGAGTTTGATGGCATATTGATTTCGTTCAAAATGATGTATTGTATGTTTTGGCATGTTGTAAATCTCGATTTTGATGCACCTAACATTCTATGTATAGTTTGGTTTTGATTTGGTCTCAATGGATGGATTTCGGAACCTAGGAAATTACCCAGAATTGTGACCCGTCGGCAGGCATCGGTACACCGGTGGATCTGCCAACAGGGGATGAATTTGGGCATGAATGGACCCGTTGGCAGGCATCGGTACATTGGTAGTGCTGCCGACAGGGTAAGAACACACAGAGAGTACAAGCCGTCGGCAGGCACCATTACACCGGTGGTGCTGCAGACTGGGTTATCACAGGGGTACAAATGTTGGATTTTAGGTGGTTTGGTTTGGAGTTTGTGCTAATTGATTGAGATATGCTATTTTGGAATCAAAGGATGATCAGAAGGTTTGAGCCTACCTGCGGGGAATCAACTTTGATGTTCCATACTACACCTTACCCACCGATCAACCTATTGACTTAACCTTGACTTGGAGTTGTGACTCCTTTGAGTTGGTATTTGCTATATGGATTGATACTATTATTTTGGTTTCAATAGAACATGCTAGGAAGCTTATGATGGTCTTCAATTGGATTATCTGCATGCATGGGCGCGTGAATAGTTTTCGGTGGTGATTATCATTTGAATCATAAGTTAACTAAATGCATGCATATTAGGCATATGTGGACTGTTAAGTGAGCCTGGGAGGAGAGCATGGGATTTTCCTTGCGAGGTTTCCTGGTTGGGTTAACTATACCCACGAGTGAAAGTCTCATTTAATAAGGGTAGGTATCTTGCGATATCATATACGGTTGGCTATACCTTGAGTATTTGCACTCATAAAATCAATATATGGTGGCCTTCGTACAATGAGTAAGTGCTCAGAACGGAGAGGGGACATCCGGCTGTTCCTGGTGACCTATGTCCCGGATTGGTTCTTGATTGAAAAGCTACACATGAGGGTCACTTGACAGGGAACATTTGCCTAGTACATCACATTGCATATCACACTTCATTGCATTTCTTCGACTGAGCAGACATATAGAGCATTTGAATGACTCATCTCATATCATTTGCATTTCATCCAGAAATTAATACTTGACATGTAATTCTTTTATCGTATTTCCTTATTGCCGTCTTTTGTTTTAACTAATGGTGTTATATAAGGATGGATAACAGATTGGTCACTTACTGAGCATTCCAAGCCCACGCGACTTCTTATGTTGCAGGATGAGGTCAATGAGGACGGGCACTGAATGTGATGCAGTTGCTTGTTTACTTTCAGTTTTAGACATTTATTCATTTTCTAAAATTTTGGGATGTATCAAACTATGTTTTGAGATTACACTATGACTCAGCTGGAGTCATTGACCGAGTTTATTTATGTTATTGTTTAGCTTTGGCACTTTGTTAAATGAAAGTATTTTATTTACTTTTATTATTTGTAATTGATGACAATCCGCATTTCATGGTTGGAATCCGAAGGTTATACTTCGAGATCCATGTCACCCGCATAAAAGTTCGTGTCACAATTTTTGGGTGTGACGGAAAGTTCTGGAATTTACTCCCATAAACTCGGAAGATGCACAAGTGAGAGCTACCGTGAAAAAAAATAAACAATAAATAACAAATAAATAGGTACTAGGTACTTGTGTTCCACATAAATTTTCTGATTACCAAGTTGTTGAACTCTTGTCTAAGTTTATCTTAATCTACAAATGAAGGGACAATTGATTGTTTGTTTATGCTTTCCCTTTTTAGTTATTGACACAATTACAGCATAAATATCTATATGGTTATTTGAGGTAAGATAGCAAGCTTCCCTCTTTTAATGGTTCTAGTTCTTGCATATATCATGGATAAATTTGAGTAGTTGTTATAACATTGATGGTGAACATGAACAGCGATCTAGAGTCCGATCCGCGGATACAACTCTGGATCGGTTCAGGATGAGTAACGATCTCAAGCCGATCCTTAAAATTCTGTCTTGATTTAAAATTGAATCAAATCATCCGATCTAGATGATTCGATTTGGTCTCGAACCGAATCAGATCGAACGATTCATATTGGATCATCCAAAACGTGGGTTTTTTAATCTGATATTTACATATAAAGGCATTTTGGAAAGAGGTCTTTTTTAGTATGCATCTGATTTGAGTCAAGCTCAGATCGACTGTAGTCAAATGGAGACCAGATGCATACTTTGATTTGGCGATTGCATGAATGCAATAATATTGATTGGTAAAATGAGTTGTAATAAGTTTTTAAACACTTATTTCAACATGTTTTCATGCATTTATATTGTTATGAATTTCCTATTTTTTTTTTTATTTAAGTTCAGACCATGTTTTGGATCTGTGGATCCGGAATCGCCAACTCAATATCAGAGCGGGACGATCCCCAATCTGATACCGTGTTTAAACACCATGGGTGAGGTTCCAACATGTTTCTGTGTTCAAGTTCCGTAAGTTAAGTCTCTAATCCACTTATTATTCATAATCAAGTTGATGTAGGTTTTTTTTTTTTTTTTTTAAAAGGTTAATTCTACTTACACCCCTCACACATTTATGGTATAGGCACTGTATTTTCTGTTTTATCACCAGCCAAAACGAGTTGATATCATTTGATTTTTTTTTTAATTTATGAACTATATTAGCCTTGAGCTAAAGAGACTTCCATAAAATTTTAATCATATTTTTATTACTTTACTAGTATTAATGAGGTAAAAATATTTTCAAAGGTAAAAACGATAGAATATAGAAGAGCAATTTTATCTTATAAAAATTAGTTTTTTTTTCATATAAATATAATTTTTAAAGCAAGGTTAAAAAGGTAGCATTAATATCGATAACCCGATGTTATTGACAAGGGATGTAAGTTGAATATAAGAAAACACATGAGACGACGTGGGATCTTAGTAGGGGTGCAACTCGGTTCGGTTTCACTCGGGTTGACCTCAACCCAAGACTAAACCGAGGTTCGTGAAAGTTAACCCAAAGTTAAATTGAGAACCGAATTCCCTAAATCAGAAAAGCAAATCAAATTGAAATGGAAAACCCTAAACCCAAACCAGACTAACCCAAATTGTAGTTTTGGTTCGTTTTGTATTGGTGATGCATAATTTGTAACAATCCAAAATTCGAATACTTTATTTGATAGTTTGAATTCACTAATACAAAAACATCAACAGAGATGTGGTCCGGAGAGTTCGCCTCAGGATAGCTTAAACTGTTGCGCAACCGTTCTATTTAGAGCGTTTCTTCCCAAATATAATATGTAAATAAGACAAAGAAAGGGTTGAAAGAAGGGAGATTGAGATGTCAGTTGTGTCGATAAGAAAACACACCACAGAGCAAGGAAACCTCAGTGTTCGAAGCACACCCGTCTTTCTTGTATGTTTCTTTGATAAGTTATCACTCGTGATCTTTTAAGTATCTATAAATTTTACTTGAAGGTGATAGGTTGTCACGCCCCAAATCCGAGATATAAGATCTCGAGGATTCTAAGAGAATAACCTTCGGATCCACCACGTGGAAACGGATATCCAACTACATATTCAACCATATCTTGGTTAAATCAGAGTATCAACAATAATAAATATCAACAACGGAAGTCTCACATATAAAATTCAACTATAGCTCAACTAAAGTCTGTCGAGCTAACACCCACAAAAGTAAATTGAAATAATCCATTACATGTTCTGCCCACACGGGGTCAAACCAAAGTAATAAAAACTGAAATAAAGTAAAGTAGTATAGTCTCTAAATTAAGAGCATGTCAAACACAAGAATATATCCTCTCCAACTAGCTTGGTCAAACGAATTGATTACCTGTAGAGTTAAGGGTCAGCCGAAGCCTAGTAGAGAAACAAACAAACTTATTGCAATTACTTTTATGCATACATAACAATACGGTTCATTGCATGCATTTCAATCACCACGTAATATCACAGTCATATGTATAGCATGCTTATCATCATATTGAACTCACATAATAAATACGTATATCACTTTTAAAGTAGCAATCTCTTTTCTCATTGAAACCATACAAACAATCATATCATATCAAGTTAACTATTCACATGGTCCCACCATGATAAATTGCAGGGCACTCATGATCCCGTCATGTATTATAGCCCAAACCTCATAATCCCACTAAGTCAATACGACTCACATGATCTCATCATGTCTCCACAGAATCTACATAGTTTCACTATATTCTACAACAAAACATACATGCACATGGTCCCACCATGCACACAAGCATACAAGTATCATTACAATCACATAGTTTCACTATGTTCACAAACAATATCTACATAGTCCCACCTTGTAACACAAACATACAAATATCATAACAATCACATAGTCTTACTATGTTCACAAACAATCCATTCCTTAAGGCTTGCACCTACGGTAGAATGCTACCATTCCATTTCTTAAGGGACTTGCACCTACGGTAGAATGCCACTATTCATAGTTCACAAACAAGTATAACAACAACACAAACAAGCAAATATCACATAACAAACACATAGTCCCACTATGTTCACAAACAACCACATGGTCCCACCATGCCAAACAAACATTGCATAGTCCCACTATACAATACAACCACATGGTCCCACCATACTAAGCGGGCCCATGCTAAGCAAACATTGCATAGTCCCACTATACAATACAAAATACAACCACATGGTCCCACCATACTAAGCAAACATTGCATAGTATCACATGGTCCCACCATGCTAAGCAAACATTGTATGTCCTACTATACAATACAACCACATGGTCCCACCATGCTATGACTAGCAACCACATGGTCCCACCATGTCAAACAAATACGGCCCAAGCACAACACAAGTACAAACAAGTCAACATATGGAGATATAAAAACAATCACTTCAATCAAACATGTGCAATGATCAATGCACAACTGTTGAACACACAAACAAGGGATATTAGCCCCGTTTGGGGTTAGTATTGTAAAAAAAATTCTTTTCTCCTTAACTGTTGAACGCACAAATAGGGGCGTTGATTTGGTCTTTGGACGTGGCTGGGACGTGGAGAAGTGGGAGAGAAAAATGGGAAATGCATCCCCATTTCTCTCAATCCCTTCCATCTCTTCTCTTTTAGGATGCAACGACCATTGTAGTTTTTTTTTAATCTGAATTTTTAGCTAGAGAGAAACGAACATGAGAGAGAGAGTTGTGAGTCTGAAATTCTTGATTTCAGATTTTTGTAGAAGAGGGAAGAAGGAGAGGAATCAAAGCTAGAAGCTGGAATTTCATTCTCTATTATCCATTTTCGAATCTAGGTAAGTACATTCCCGTTCTTATTGATTGCATATTGCTTCTTGAATTCTGTTTTTTGAAAATTGCAGAAACCTTCATGTTGTTGTATATTTTGAATTCTAATTTTTCTTTAGAAGAATTTCAGAAATTGTTTACCTTTGAAAGCATACGTTCTGGATTATGAAAGCATGTGAAAAGTTGATATTTTTTATTTCTAGTTGTTGGGAAGAGTTGTGAATGCTATTGAATTTCTCATGAAGTAGTTAGAATGAATTAGGTGGTTTATGTTTCTGGTTTCTCAGAAACTGCAGAACAGAGCCAACATTAAGAGTACATAGTGGCTCGTTGGGGTCGGTAAACGAGTTGGAGTAGAAACC
>JAUPMG010000004.1:19072107-19089863 GCA_031762675.1 Pachysandra terminalis
CCTCCTTGTTCATTACTCCGGTAAGTTACTGTTTTTCCTGGAAGGGTAATTATTGCTTTCAATATTTTTCATTTCAACGGAGTCTATGTCATTGAGTCCATAAGGTGGCTCATTGGTCTTTTAAGCAGTCAAGTAATTGCTACCCTCATTTAGGATATATTATGATCTTAAAAATCATTTGATGGGATATGAAATATCATATCCCATGAAGCTCGGGATGAAAGATAAATAACTGATATTCGCTTAGCTAGGGTCTGCTTTTAACCTCTAATTTGCTTTTGGTGGGAAGTTTTCCTCTAAAATCTTCTTTAGAATGAGGTTGCTGGACCAGTACTTACTCATCATAGAAGGTGTAGCCATTGTGAACTGAGTTTTATCTATTCATCCACCAGGTTTTAATAAGGGTGGTCTGGTAGTATGACACCTTTAAGCATGTGCTTTACTGAGAAACATGGGTTTAAATTTCCACGAAATTTGGAATTTCCCTCAATATTTCCCACCAAAAATCCTTTTCCTTTTTTGGGTTCCTCAAACTTCCAAGATCTTTTTTGCCAAATTCAAATTCCCGTATTTTGAAGGTGCGAAATTCCTCACAAAATCAAAAGTTAAATCCATGCTTAGTAGCATAAAATACATTGAATTTGCATGATTTGGCATTCTACACATGGCAAGATTCAACTTTCAGAAGTATACCTGCTTAATATGTTATTTTAATTTGGTGCTCCAAATCCTAATCTTAAAGCTATGCGGTTGTGGAGGGAGAGTGTTATTATTCCCACCAATCTCAACTTCTATTTTTAAAAAAATTACCTTGTATAGCTCTTGGTTGTGCATGCAGGCGCCATCCCAGTCCAACTACAGAGATGCTTGAACCTTTGCTGCGTACAGCTGTTGCCATTGGTCTCAATTTGGACATTTCATCATCTAAAGCACTTGCTGATTCACTTGATCTTGCCGTGGTATGATTTATATACTCCAATGCATGTTATTTGCTAACATTGTTATATAGCACCTGATCTGGGTGTTATCCTATTATTGTTTATGTAACTAGGATACCGTTTCCTTCCATATCCTGCTATGTTATCTACCTGTAATTGCGGAACCCCTTGCAATGCATGGGAATGAGAAAGAAAATAGAGTGAAAATAAATCAGTACAAGTGAATCAATTGTAAGCAGTCATCCACATTCGTTTAACATTCCCTATACTAAAATATACTAAAATCAATAAAATACAATTATCATAAACTGTGACTACATCATTGTAATCCCTATCATGATTTCCTTGCTCAAATTCAATAAGAACAGTCTTGTTTGGAATATATCATATGTATGTGTGTGTATATATATAGAGATAGTTAGATAGAATTCAAGTGGGACTCACCGATAATGACTTCTTTTTAATTAGTAGAAAATCTTAACCACCCGAAAAAAACGATCCAAATTTTCGAACTTTAAGTTTGATTGGTTAAGAAATATTCATTGATTTTGGAAAATAAGAAATTCTAGAATTGAGGATTCATGGAGGAAAGCATCGAGAGTCCACCACCCCGCTGATTGCTGTAGTATGATAATAATAGACGTACGTGTTGGGACACTAGTTGAAGAGCTACGCATTGATCTTCTTAACTTTTTAGCATATAACTTTGTGTATATGTTGATGTATCCTTCTGCTCTTACTTCTGTTGGGGACCATATAATTTAGATGGTTACATTGGTTACCTTTACTTCGGGCTGATTAACATAGTTATAGATACATCATTGCATTCAATTGGATTACTGGAATTCTTTAGTTTTCATTTCTATTGATTTGTTTTTCTATGTGCAAAGTTCATAAGTGAACTTTGTGAGACTTCATAAGCGTTAAAAAAATTGTTTCAGGGTGATGATCCATACTTCAATAAGCTGATTCGGATACTAGCAACTAGATGCATGACTCAGGTAATTTCATTTTTTGTCGATCCAAATGTATGATTTGTCTGTTTTTCATCCACGAGGAAGTTTTTGATTGTGTTATTTTATCTTGATTTACATATTTAGGCAGTTTACTTCTGTAGTGGAGATCTCAGCCCTCCAGAATTTCATCATTATGGCCTTGCAGCACCTCTTTATACTCATTTCACTTCTCCCATACGGAGATATGCAGGTTAGTGCAGATTATTAGTCGTGGGATTGCAGTCTTGATAAATGAGTCAAAAGAGTTTTGAGTTTGTTACTTTCCATTTCTTGCAGATGTAATCGTGCACAGGCTTCTTGCTGCAGCTTTAGGAATATACAAGCTTCCACCAATATTCCAAGACAGATCCCAGCTCACTAGTATTGCTGACAGTAAGGAGAACTTATTTCTGCACATTGAAACTTAATTGTGACATTCTATAACATAGGATTCACCATCCTCTATAGCATTTGTTTAGATGGGTATCTATGACGTAATATTAAATGCATCTAGAGGATCATAATGTATCACATTTTTGGTTTATAATGAATGATCTCTGATTTGATTGCTCCATTCTTCTTGTGTAGAATGTTGAGCAGTTGAGAATCAATGTGTTCAGAGATTCGCATACCTGAGATAAAGATATTAAGATGGATAAAAGGAAGGAGAAGGAAGGACAAGAAGAAATATGATGCATTTAAGATAATTTATGAATAACCGGCAAGTGATAAATTAGGGGAGAGTCAATAGACAGTTGCACCAGTGAGGAGTGCTCTGGGAAAATGAAGGCTGTAGATGGACATGGGAGAACTGAAAAGGCAGGGAATTTCATCAGATGTGAAACTGGTATCGGGGTTCAAACTGAGTTGACTTGGTTACATAACAAAAGTTACCGATTGAAGTCAAAAGAGGAAAGGACACCAATTGTCTGGTTCAGTTCACACTGGTGTTCTACGGGTTAGCACAAGTTTTACTAAATTATTCCGGTTAATTACTAAACTAAACATAGGGTCAAGTCACACCACTAATCAGGCTGATTTGCAGCTCTGGTCCAGTCCAGGTTATGAAATACTGATGCATGTGTTTTAATTGTTGTTGGCTTTCTGAATCTTTCTGCGACCTTTTCATTTATAACTGCAACTGAAAAATGTCTTGACCCAGCTATTTGAGGTTTCAAACATGAATCCTGTTTTATCATCTCAATCTATCCATAACCTTATCTTCAGTCAAAAATGTCTTCAATTGATTTCTGATCGACTTCTTGCAGGTCTTGTTTGATCTTTTGTTTCTTTTAGGCTTTTCTCACTTTTGAATAATAAAATTAATTAATAAATGATGAAGAGAGGCTTACGCTCTGTACGTCCTCATGTCTGAACTTGTTGCCCCACACCCTCGTCTTCAAACATTGCTAGTGAGTGAGAATTTGTAATATGTAGGTACATGCGATCACACTTTTTCACTTACTTTATCTGAAAATTGGCAGGAAAGTACCAGTGAATCTGCTATCCTGTTTACCCCTTTAAGATATTGCATTTCAGTGATTTCACAATCTTATGTTTTCATCATCTTGCATGTGCGCAACTACATTTATTGTTGGATACTGGCAATTAGGCCTCTTGATGTAACTATATCTTCTGTGGATGTGTCCATTACTAGCACATGTCAGTGCCTAAATACAAAGTTAGGTTGAATTGTTTAATCTCTACTAATTCCTTGCTTAAAGCCTACTAATTGAATGAACACTTTCAGATTTGAATTATCGACATAGGAATGCCCAGATGGCAAGCCGGTCCTCAGTTGAGCTCCATACCCTCATCTATTTCAGGACAAGGTATTTACTTGGCCATTTTGAGTTCCTTTTTTTTAAAATAAAAAATAAAAATTGGTGTTTTGAATTCTACCCTCTCTTTCTCAAGAAGTTTAATCTATCTTTTTTCTTTCAGGCCAACGGACACTGAAGCCAGAATAGTGAAGATAAGATCTAATGGTTTTATTGTCTTCCTGCCTAAGTATGCCCTGTTTTTTTCCTTTCCCCGTAGCTCTCTCAAAACTAAGTTAAATCTTCCAGCAATTGCTTTATTTTTAGCAATTTGGTCGTGCAATTCAAAAACTTTGAATCTTTTGGTTTATTTTAGCTCACATCTTTCATGAAAATGAGAAGACAGTTTTGGGTAATGCAGGTATGGGATAGAAGGGCCTGTGTACTTGAGTCCAAGAGGAGAGAAGGCAGGAGGGGAGTGGGTGGCAGATGAGGAGCATCAGAAGGTGAAGAAGATAGATGGAAGCATCAGCTTCAGTATTTTGCAGACTGTTAGAATTCACATGGAAGTTGTGGAGCCCCAGCCTAACCGACAGAAGCTCCAGCTTACCCTTATCTAAGTATTGTGTAAATTGTTTATAAGCTAGGAAAGAAGATGCAGCATTGTTGTAATTAATTTTATTTCAAGCTCTTGCTGTAAAAGCATATAATGGATCCTTTTTCCCGTAAACAGGAAGACAAAATTAATGCTGGCTGGTTTAGCTGAAGCCACAAACCTAAAATTGAGCCTTTTTGTTTTCTAACCCACAAACAAACCAAACTGACTTTCTCGTTTTGGTTTGTTCGGTTTGTGATTTAGACCGAACCGGCTGATACCTCTACAAAAAAACTCTCTAAGACAGGCAAAATACTTGGGGTTTGTGCGTATATGCCTGGCTTGGCCCGATTTTAATTACCAGTACTATAGATTTAATATGTAACGAAATTTATAAATATAGATGAATGTAAAGCTTTGTAAGAATTTTTTATTAATAAAATAAGGAAAAAAAAATCAAGAATCATTAGTGGATTGAGTTCAGGTTTTTCATGTTAGTTTAGGATTGGACTGGGTCGGGTTAGGGCATGCATAACTCCTCTAATAACTTATGTGTAGTCCGGTCCGAATCTGGCCCAGCGAAATCAACTTTCTGCATGGTTTTAAGGTATACTATGAAATTTAGCAAAAATTTTCCTTAAAAATGATTTTGAGATTTCCTTTTCATTGATACTTTCCCTACCTATAAATAATGTTTTTTTGAAATGATGAAGTTTCCTTCAAAATATTCTTATTAGGCTGTGAAAATCAAAATTTTGAAACATGGTTTAACTTTGTAGAGCACCTCATCGAGGGTGAGGAGTGGAATGCTTCTGTGGAATCATGTAATTGATGCCGCAGGAGGCATTGCAGCCTTTTTTCTGTGATTGTTTTAAGCTCTTATCTTCTTAACTGTATATTTAGTAAAGACGATACAGATTAGCTGGGCTGTTGTATCCTGGGGATGACGTGCTTCATTTAAATTTTACTAATTTCTGAATCTAAGGGAAGGTAGACCAGCACCATGTCCATAAAAGAAAAGAGGGTGTGTGGTTTCTTGAGCAATGAAATTCTTCTGCTTCACACTATCCTTTTAGCTCTTTTAATCAAACACTTTTGAGTTAACCAGTCTGGATGATTTTGAATGTGAAACAACTTTGATTAGTTCCAAAATGCTTGTGGGTACTAACTCCCTTTTAAACTGATAATTTTATATTGAGATCATATGAATATTTTTAACTCTATCACAACTGTGCTGAGATTATATCTATGTATGCATAAAAAATTTCCAGTTTTCACCAACCAGAACTGCACGTTCTCTACTATCCTATAGACCCAAACTGTCCAATAAACAGATAATCCATATACATTGCAATCAAAATTTAAATAGAAAGAAATGAATGAAAATATCTCCCTAATGCTTATGCTTGTAAGGGGTCTCTGTAGATATTTTGCTGTTCCAATGTCTGAAAGCTCTTCAAGTCAATATCCACATGTACACTGTCGACCAAACAGTAAGCGCAAGGGCTGCAACCAAGTATGTCCAGAGGAAGAGAACAGAACACTCTTCTTGACCCACATCAAATAGCTGTGTCATAGTACCTGCATAGCAAAAACATTAGATGCTAAGCATTCCATTATTTTCATTTTCTGTACAAGGAACTTAAGGACTGTATTTGATTCAATCACTGCTACTACTTACCAATATTCATGGCAGGTGGTAGGGTAAATTGTACCATTAAAACGTATCGATACAACGGGTCGGGCGAGAGGAAACCAAGCTCACCGGCTGCTTTAACCACGCCCATTCCGATCGCCGGAAGGATCATGTATCGCACGCAAATGACCACGATAATGATCAATGGTTTCAGTTTGGCGGAGCGTAAGCCTGCGTATCTTAGGATTTGGAAACTATATTAAAAAAAAAAAAAAAATTGATATTTCATCTGTTTCTGGTGAATTTAATTGCTAAATCTCAAGTACCTTGGGTGAGGTTACCCCCTAGTATAAGGGTGATGCAAGGTATTGTGCCATCCCTGCACATTTTTGAGTAACTTTGGCATCACTATGCAATAAATGGAAACATATCTATATATATATATATATATATAATCCAATATGAAAGAGTAAGAGCTAAAGTTCTTTCCAGCTAATTATTGACAATTATAGAGTAACAGAATCAAATATAATAATGGTTTAGGACTTAATAATGGTTTACAATAAGATGTATGCAACTGAACCATTGGATTTCAAAGAAAGGTGCATACTAATTCTCATTACTTGTTTGATGAATATGAATGATACATACCCCAATAATTTAATCGAGTCTTGGATCACTCGCAGCGGAGCACCTTCACCAATTAAAAAATTTTTCAGCCATGGTATCGCTCCGAAGATGAATCCCAATATCTGTTAGGATATGGAGGATCATAAGTTTGTTAACTTGACTATAAAGTTTGATTGAAAACAGAACAAGTACCTTCTGAAACCCTGGTTAGGACATAAAAGCAAAAAAGGTGAGATGTTGAGAAATCTTACTGCAGCGATGGTCGGTGGCGCCAATAGTTCTTCCACAATCTGGTGAAGAACACCTGTGAATTTATCCCAGAATGATCCCTTGCCAGTGTCAAATTCTCTGGTCGGTATTTGTTTTACCATCTGCCATTGAGGTGATTTGAAAGTTCAGGGAAGTAAATATTCATTTTACACCAAAATGATTTAGAAAGCCTTGTTTGGGACTTACAACTTGGTTTTCAGTATCTTCATGGATGGACTTCGTCGAAGCTACATGTATAAACACTTGTTCTTGTTCTTCTTCCTTGAGAAGAAGGTGAGTTTCCTCGTTAGCATCTAGATCCTTGTTGGGTATCTCTGAGATATCTGCAGCTTCTTTAAGTCTTTTGTATGTTACTGCTGAAGTTCTTATCAGATGGTACGTGTAGGTCCAAATGAAGAAACCACCAAGCTGCAGAAAAAGAGGCAATTTTACTAAATCTTAGATTCTGAAATAGGTAAGCCTCAAATTTTCTGTTTATAAATTGCCTAAACAGAATTGAAATCCGTTTCATGCAGGAAAGGTTTCTATAATTCAAAATGAAAAATGGCTAATGGTGCAAACGGAAAATTGAAGTAAAGCCGCTTACCGCCATTGAGAAAGATGCGTAAGACAGTCCGACAAAGCCGCAAATTTTACTATCCCCAAATGGGCTGCCATCCTCATTACAGATTGCAGGAACAATTATCAAGAGAAGGTTCCCCAAGTTCCCTATTCACCAAGAATCAAAATTGTAATAAAATCTAGTAAGAACTTCAGTTTACAACTTACCCAAAAAAAAAAAAAATAGATTGGATAATATTAGTAATAGAAACGAACTTCAATTTACATAAATGCAGAGAACTAAAGAGATGAAAACTACTAAGACAACCCAACCTGCAGAACAAGTTGCAATGATCAAGCCTTCTAAATGGGGCTCTGGTTTCATTATCTTTACGACTATCCATCCAAGGATTCCTCCAATTAAAAAGGTTAGCCCTATATTAACGGGCATAAACCACCTGAATAAAAGATCAAATTAAATGATAGTTAGTTATGATAAACAACTGTTCACTGTTAGATGCAACATATCGGATGTTTGAGACCATTCATGTTGATCGGGGTCAAGCAATAATAATAAACACAGTAAAACGAAAAATCAAAACAATGCACAAAGATATACGTGATTCGACAAAGCCTACGTCCACGTACGGGAGAGGAAGTTTCCACTATGTCAAAAAATAATTAGGGTTACAACTTATACTCCTTCCCGATATATAAGACAAATCCTCAATATACCCTTCGCTCTGCCCCTGCCCCGTCAGGTCCCTCCCCTTGGATCTAGAGACTAGTGAATATGAGCCACGTACCCACTATCTCTAACAATTCATTTTCATCTGCTTTGATTTAGTTTTCAGTCACTTCTAAGTTCAAATCTCCTTGGTTTTATCTTCATTTCCATAAACTAATAATTGGGACACAGAGAACTTGCAATCAGCAGGACATGAACATGAGAAGCTTACCATGAAATGATCTCTTGGAGAGTAACAGTCTTAGACAGACTTGCAAACATGAGTGATGGAGTGAACACTATGAACACAATCTGCATTGCCAAGAATAATTCTCATCAGCTAGCACCAGCAGTAAAAAGAGAGCTAATCAATACCCAGTTGCCAAGAATAGTTTTCATCAGCTAGCAGCAGCAAATTTATGTTATTACCTTGTTCATCTGCTTCCGAGCATCTGCTGTGAGAAGATTGCAATACCCAGTTGCCATGAAAGCTCCCAATATACTGATGATCAGGACCTGCAACACTGGCATGCTCGCCACCTCAAAGAGTGTCAAGAAACCCATTGTTTCTCTCCTCCTTTGTTGTTGCTAGAAGAGCTTGTAGACAAAGGAGGCTGAAAGAGGTTGGTTTCTTTCTCTTCTTTTTTTCTTTCCTTCTGGTTCTAATAGAAGAGCAAGAAAGCTTTGAGGGAGAGAGAGGTTGGTAAACAGGCAAGTGTTTAGCTATCAGTATACAAAACCACAAAACTAAACGCAGAAGAGTTGCACAATAATCTAGAAGAAGTAACTTGGGTAGAATTTGGGCTTTAGACTGGACTGATCCCAGTCCGTACCAGTATCAGTTGTATGTACCGGTCGGTGTCCAAAGCCTCACCATACAATAGTTGCATCATGACTTTGAGAACGGACTGATCCCGGTACGGATCGGATCCGATCCTTGAAATCTTGCACCCAACCCAATTGATCTGGACCATATTTCCTCAACTAATAAAGATCAATTGTGCAACCCCACACAGATTAAACTGAGTGGGGCCCTATATATAGGTGGCAAAAAGTCAGTTTGCAATATAAAACTGGCTCCAGATCATCTCCATCCAAAATCCTTCTATCCCTACTTAAACCAATACATGTGATTGGTTCAATTTTTTCAAAAATAACAACTTTTTGACTCAGGATTACAAAAGTCCGCTTTTTCTGTGACGTCAGAATAGTTTTATTTTATTCCTCGGTTGCGATATGGGAGGATCTGATTCGTCCTTAACAACCTGGTCTGATTCAACAGTTTAAACCGGTACGGTTCAAAATTTCCATGATATCGGGGGCCGCCTATTTCGGTGGACGGACACCGGGAAAATTCAGTAAACACCAAAAAATAATAAAGGAAATTTAGTACCTTATCCTCTCTAGGGTTTTTAGTTTATCGGATCTGTTAGTTTTAACTTTAAGGAAAATGAGAGCGTCTCCCCCAAACAGGTCCCCCCACCAATAAAGTATCGAGCGTCAACCACTAAAAGAAAAAACACATGCTCACCACATGGGACTTTAACCCGAGTTTAAGTCCTTTTTCCTACCTCTTTCAATGTTCCCTCAACACAAGTTAAGTTAAATTTTTATGGGAGCAAGGCTACCCATTTTAGTAAAATTTTTAAAATACTTATTTTACTCCTAAATTTTCGTAAGCACTTAAATAAATGTATTTATCAAACGTTATTTTTTTTAAATAAACAATTTATTATTGTTGTGGATAAGTGTTCTCATTGAGCAACTTATCCAATGAGTGCTTACCCAACGTGGTACTATTGTTTTAAAGGAGAAAGTACCACGGTGCTATAGACGATTTGGTCCCTTTCTAGTTCAGTTTATTAGGAAATTTAAAGAAAAGGAACTGCAGCTAATGGAGACCAGCCACAGAAGCCTATACTCTTTTAACATCAATTAAATCTTTTTATAAAAGGATTAATTCTTTTTTTTTTCTTCTAATATCCCACTTACACCTCTATCAATAACGTCGAATTTAATTTACCTTTTTTACCTTACCTTCTAAATAATATTTAAATAAGTGAAAATTATTTTTTTATAAGATAAAGTTGTTCTTCTATCATTTTTACCTTTGGAACATTTTTTAACCTCTCAATAATAATAATAAAATAATAAAAATGTGATTAAAATCCTATCGATCAGACATTGGAGCTTTTTTTTTTTTTTTTTTTAAAGTTCTTCTGATAACGCATGTACTTATTGAGTGCTAAGTTGAGATTTACTAAGCTACAAATACATAAAAGATAATGTATGAAAAAAGTGTAGGGCAATAATAATAAGGGATAAGAAAGAAATATTTAAACATTTAATAAACTCTATAAATATATATATTTTTTTTAATGTATCTAGCTTTAGTTCAAGAGTATTATAATCCACAAATAAAAAAAATTATTGGATGACATCGTGGTTAAGTAATAAGACAGAAAGTTCACAAAAAGGTGGGCTCTGCAACATAGTACAAACCTCAAGGGGTGTATACAGAATATCCGAAAACACAAGGAGTCTTTTTGCATTTGTCAGAAATGTAAGGGGTATAAGTGGAGTTAAACCCTTTTAAAAATCTATGACACGTATTTTTTTATTGCTCGTTGGTCCTTCCACAAAAGGTAAATAGTAAAAGTGCTAGCTAAGCATGCCTGATTCGCCACAGGCATGGAACCCACACCTAGAAAACCGGACTCACAGATATCAAGGTCGTGGGTCCCACACATATGGCCAACGAGGTGGTGACTTTTGATTGCTTAGACCTCTTGCTATACTAATTTTGGTTGCTTCCGCAGCAATTTTTGTTTTTCAAGTACAAAATTGCTCTGGCAATAGGGTTTTTTAATAAAAAAAAAAAAAGAAGAGTAAATTCCACAAACCACTCTTGAGATTTGGTATAATATCGTGTTATCTCCTTTATTCTTCTCAAACGTTCAAATATATCTTTTCTATTATCTCCATTTGGACATGTTCCTCTCCTGTACTAACGGCACTAACGATAATTATAAATTTTTGCATGTTTTAGATTATTTTGCTTTTGTATTTAAACCGTCCTCACCACCATCACAACCCTAATGCCACCACCACCACTCAGGAAGGTGATGGTGGCGATGATCCTAATGGTGAGGTGGTGGGATGGTAGAGTGAGAATGGTGGCAATGAGAGCATTTTGTCTGGTCTAAAAAGCATAAAATTTTTCTTACACCCTGCGTTAAAATACTTGTAAAAGCATTTCATCGCATGCTGTATATGGGATCCTCCTCACCGGAAAGTTCCCCTATTGGGAAACTTTTCGACTTCCAAAGTGGTTGGAAAGAGAATCGTCAAGCTGAAGTTCACCTCCGGGAAGGTGAAACCACTGAAGAATGTTCTGCACATGCCATACATCCACAAGAATCTGACTTCCAGATCTCTCTTGTCCAAGCACGGCTTTAAGATGGTCTTCGAGTCTTATAAATGGATTCTGACCAAGAATGATGTATTCGTTGAGAAAAATTTCCTGACGAA
Organism: Pachysandra terminalis; assembly: GCA_031762675.1. Taxonomy (NCBI): domain Eukaryota; kingdom Viridiplantae; phylum Streptophyta; class Magnoliopsida; order Buxales; family Buxaceae; genus Pachysandra; species Pachysandra terminalis. Next base: position 19,083,730 of record JAUPMG010000004.1, read on the forward strand.
ATGCTCTCAGCTAAACACGCCTTTTTTCTTTTTGGTAAGAAGCCAAGCATGCCTGATTGGCCACAGACTTGGAACCCACACCTAGAAAACCGTGCGCATAGCTACCACACATATGGCCAACGAGGTGGCGACTTTTGATTGCTTAGACCACTTGCCTGACTAATTTTGATTTGTTTTTCAAGTACAAATTTCTCTGGCAATAAGGTTTTTTTATTAAAAAAAAACCTAATCCAAATAAAACACACATGCACATATACACAAAATAAAAATAAAAATAAGCGATACTAAAGGCTAAACATGCTAAGGATTCACCTGTTCCTAACACAATCTTCTATATCCGGATAAACATAAAATAAGTGATATTTTTTTTGGAAAAAGTGAAAAAAAAAAAAAAAAAACAGTTAAAAAAAGGAAATTTTGAAGAACTAGTAATTTTGTTTGAAGATATGAACCTCGATTTCATCGAAAAATCGATAGAAAACCAGAGAGAAAACTCTGGAGAAAATGAAAACGAGATCAAAAGAACTTACCTAGAGAAAGAAAAACATGAAAAATATAAGAACAAACCAGATGTGTCGATTCAAAAGAGAAGAATACACGTTCGATCTAAGGAAAAAGTAGGATATCATTAAGAACAGATAACTTCCCCAAGATAGAGAGATGAACGGACCTGTGCAATGAGTTTCTCTTCAATCTTTTACCTGAGCAAAAGAGAGGAAGAAACGGAGAAGAATTAGGGCAATTTCAGAAGCAATGGAAGTCGCCTATCTTTGAGGAATGTGTTTAGAGAGAGAAAAGAGAGAGGTTATTATGTACTCGATGGAAAGCTGAGGATTGTCCAGGTTGTGTTTATAAAGGATATGACCCGTATTTGTGGAGACCGGAAACAGTGAACCAACTAGAGTATGCTATTTGTTAACTTTCCAATTAAAAGCCGACACGTGGTCGGGTGGGCCCACAAATAATAAGATGTGATTAGACGTGAATTGATTGGAATCCTCTTGCCAGCTGTTGGTTCACTGACGTAACCATCAATATAATTTGAACTTGGCATGTAATGACTGTCCATAGTTTTTAATTTCGCCGACATTTTGCAAATTTTCGATTTCGGTTTACACTACGGAAACGAAAAATGGTTTTATTTCAAAATAAAATATTTCGTTCGAAAAAAAATATTATTTTTGTCAAAATTTGGTCGAAATAAATTTACTTTGGTAAAAAAAATTTCAGTTGAAATTGATGCTTTTTCGTCCGAAATAATTCAAAACTCTATTTAAGGATTTAAAAAATGATAAATTACTTTCATATTTCCTTGAATTTGGCATAATAGCAACAAGTATCCTTAAACTTTGACCATCACAAACACTTCTCCTATAGTTTGAAATATATTTTGTGGACAAAAATAGCCTTGGATACCTTATTTAATAATCTTAAAAACAAAATAGATGCTTATATGGAAGAGGAAAGAAGCTTAGTATCAATGAAAATTGTGAAAACCCCATTGATCTCATATAATTATAGGATAAAAATTAAAAAATAAATAATTAAAAAATAATTCATATTCATTACAATTATCATTGATTGAGGGGTATTATGGTCAAATGATCAGTTTCTGTTACATATCGTTAGACCCCTCCAGTTTGAATTTAAATCCAATATATTTTGGATACTTATATACTTTTTGGATGTAATATAAATATTGTATTTATTAGTTGTAAACTTTTGTATAATTTCACATTATTAATCAAAATATATATTTTTTAAATTTGTATGTTCATGAATGATATATATTTTAATGAAAATATTATTTTTTATTGACTAAGTTTATTATTTATATTTTAGAAGTTATTACTTTGTACTTATTAAAAAAAGAAAAAAAAAAGAAAGAAATTGCTTAAATTATGCCTATTAAAATATTATAAATAAAAAATAAGTGAATTTATTTTGGCGAAATAAACGAAATTTCAGTCCGAAATTTCGCAAAATTTTGGCCAATTTCGAACATTATTTCAGCCAATTATTTTAAATAAAAAAAAAGATTTCAACGAAATTTCGCCGAAATATCCGAAATTTCAGATATTTTGATTTCGTTTGGCCAGCCGAAATCAATGATATTTCCGAAATTTAAAACTAAGTGACTGCCTTATTGACACCTTCACGCGTAAATTCTAAGGCTGCATTTGGCCCAACTTGTGCTTTCGGTTTGGCCACTAAACCGAATCAAACTAATTCAATTACACCCCTAATTATCATGACCAGAATATTAATACAATTTGGACACACACATCTAAGGTGAACAGTTATAAAAGGGTCATTTTTTATTTTATTTTTATCAATGAAAAGAAAATTATTTGTTAAAATTTATACTCAATAATTTCTATTTTTTTTTCTAATTTATGAACTTAAGAACCAATGAATAAAATCTTCCCCCATATAATAGATTCCTGGCTCCGTCCTTGTGAACACTTATATAAACTCGATCAAACGCAGCCTAAGACTTGTCATCAATTGCTTTTGGACGCCTCTTATTATTATTTTTTCCCAAGTGGCTAATTAAATGGGTTGACACGCTCCTTGTGTCTCGCACATGAATCCCTTTCAGTACGTCATGGCCCATCAGCGTGGAATCCCGATCTCTCACATCATATTTAGCCACCTGGCATAATATTTCCTTTGTATGAAAGTTTAGGTGGATGGTGTATAGAGAGGCACATCGGCGTTGGCTATAGTATCAGTACCACATTATGCTGGAATTGGAACACCCAAATAAGGGAAACTCAATTCTGGACACGCAAAGTGCACATCTGTGTTTGCATGGTTGGATCCACTGTTCTCTCGTGTACTGAATAGTGTGGGCCATGCTTACAAGTCATTGACGTGTCCTGTTTTGATACGTCAATATGGACCTTAACGAAGCATCCGTGATGTGATGATAACACAAACCAATTTTGATACTTTGTGATCTGACTTTGTCTAAGTACTCTAGCAGCCGCTTAAAACCTTAAGATACGCCTCATCAACCTATTTTAATATTCACTAATTTTTTATTTTTTTATTATTATTTTTTATTTTGTTAAATTCTCTAAACTTGTTTGTACTCAAACTTGTAAGAGTGACGATCACGTAGGTCCCCTTCATCTATATTATTGTATTATAACACACGGGCGACCAGGTCGTCCTTCTTTAACCCAATTTTATAATACTGATTTCTTATTTAGGCTCGTTTAGCTTGGTCCTTCCTAGATTTAAAAGGGTAACTATTGAGTGACACTTTTAAAAGTTGTTTTTGAATAAAAGCGTTTTTTAAGGAAGTCTATTTTGGTGAAATATGTATGAATTGCTTCTAAAAACTGTATTTACGGAAAGCAATTAATTTTTAATCAATGACTTCGATTCAAAGTCTTTTATATTGAAGCTCTTCCATTTGTAGAAAGCTACGTCAACATGCTCTTATTATCTTTTTGAGCTAAAAGCATTAAATGTTGTCTTTTTATCTGAAGCAATTTGTATAATACACTCATGCATTCAGGCTCTGGCGCACCTTTCAAAAATTGATGCGTATTCACATATGTCAGTACATGTTTAACACGCATAGATATTTACTACAACATCTATTGCAACAGCTCATACTTCGGACAATGTCGCCCCAAATTTGACTACAACATTTACAACCAATTTAGGTAAATAAAATAAACAAGCGAATTGATCATGTATTATTTAATTTTAGTAAAGTAAATGGATTGAATATAAGTAAATTGTGCATAATATATATATATATTATTTCTATTTTCATCCACTCGTACGTGATGACGACGATTTAGTTGAACGTGTCAGTTCGTCGTATTCCAAAATTATTGCTGATAAGGTAGTCATGACTTAGAATGGAACACCAATTATAATTCATAATTTAATCTAATGATGCGTATTATATCAGTTAATGTAATTTGGTTTTATCGATTATAATTCATAATTTATTTTTTTTAATCCAAAATCAAATCAATAATTGAAGCTCTTTATAAATAATTAATGAAAATGATGAATAATTGTCGCACAATATTGATTGATCGATTGGTTGTTTCTTCATCCCCCACACATGATCATTACAAGGGGAAGCATCTCATTATCATGACCCATCTAAGTCAATATCAAAGGGCCCACCTTTCATGATCTGGATGGACCCCACCACCTTTGATGATGCGCTGGCTGGATGCATGACATGTCGGCCATCATCTTTCCCTTCCGAGCCCAGTAGAATTTAACCAAAGAACGGTTTGTCGAATCAGACGATGATACGTTGGATGGCTGAGGTTCATAAAGTTCCCACATGGAAATTATGAGTTGTGAGCACATGGAAATTATGAGTTGTGAGGACGAGATGATGATGCTTACTTCTTTCATTATTTGAACCTTATGGCTGACCCCGGGGTCCCCTAAGAACCGGTTCTCCCATAAGCACTGTAGCAAAAAAACACTATTTCAAAACAACTGACGATGCGGAATGTTCTGTTGTGAGCCCCGGTTTTCACCAAAGCGACCACTCAGGCATTTCTCAGCAATGAAGATCGGCGATAGAAGTTCGAATGTATTCTTAGTATGTTTGAAGTGCTGCTATTACAACAATAGTGATGAAAGAGAAGAAGAATGAGATGGGGTTAGAGAGGAGAGAATAGAGGATTATAATCATGATTCATGATTAAAAAAGTAGAAGTGAGTGTTGCTTTAGTTCTCTACCTATACACGTTGTAGATTTGTTTTTTTGTTTTCTATGATAAAGCATGTTGTAATAGGACACCTATTTTCTCTCTCTCTCTCTCTCTAGATTTTTTTTTTTTTTTTTTTTGGGTAAAACAATGTGTAGACACCTATAACTATAAGCTTTATTTACATTGTTTAGACGTCTGTAATGGAGGTGACAGTTTGCTATGACCTTGCATCGTTATGCTATTCAAAGAATACGTCGACTTAAAGAAATAATTAATTAATTGCCTATTTTCTCCGATTTATACGGGACGCGGGTCCCGCCATAAGGTTCATTTGTAGAGAGAGAAAGAATGAGAAACACATGGTCAATGATTGGTTAGATAATGGTATCTTCGTAATTATAAACAACTTCAAATGTATTTGTTTAGCATAGTTTTTTATAAATTGAAAAGGTTTTAATGTGAAGGGTTTTGTTCAAATGGTTTTGAATGAAAGCTATTGATTAAAAGTTATGTGTAATAGAAATTAGAGGGTAATTTTATCATTTTAAAACTTATATCTAGGTCATGTTGGCGTTGCTTTTTAAAATGAGAAGTGATTCCTTCAAATTTGATTCTTATGAAGCGTTTCGTAAAAGTTGCTTTAGATGAAAGGATAGCGTTTGGTAAATCCTTATTTAAGAACTGCTTTTAGGTCTATAAGATAATAAAGGACAAAATAGATATTATCAAATAATGAGGATAAAAATAGTTTCATTAACAATGTCACGTAAGTGACTAAACTGATTCCTGCCAAAGCAATTTGGGAAAACAGGAGTCGACTGCTTCAATGGAATTAACGTTTTAGTCACAAAAGTAACTAAACTGATTCCTGCCAAAGCAATTTGGAGAAGCAGGAGTTGACTACTTCATTTGAAATTCCTACTCAGGCATGTTTATCAAATGCTTAATGTGTATAGTTAAAGGCTTCTAAGCTTAGGAATCACTTCCAGAGCCTAAAGAAGCAATGCCAAATACACTTTTAAATTGAAAACATAGTTAATTGCTTCCCAAAAATGTATTTTTTAAAAGCAGCCTCTCACCTGCTTCACTAAACTAAGCTTCTTAAAAAAACGTTTCCATATAAAACAGCTTTCAGAAGAGCCATCAAACACCCAAGTATTAGAAAGAAAGTCTTTTAACATCTAAGAAGGGCCTTCTAACCCTTAAAAACCTATGCCAAACGAAGCCTTAGTTTCATCCAATCATCGCAAACCTGGAAATGCCATAGACGATGGCATCTTCATAATTATGAAACAACTTTAAGTGTATTATGCTTAGTTTCACCCAATCATCACAAGCCTGGAGATGTCACAGACATCCAAAAAAAGTAAACCTAGAGCTGAGCTCTCAACGAGTCATGATCAGGCTCGGATCGGGCACGCATCAGCTATA